>VYXD01016865.1:280215-302871 GCA_013397195.1 Hylia prasina | reverse complement strand
ATCCCCCCAATTGTATAATGTTGTTTTGATAGCTGTATTCTCACTAAAAACCTGTGTGCTCCTCTTTCTTTCCATCCCATGTACCCAGCTTTGCTGCCCACAGATCTGTACTCTGCTTGTCAGAGAAGTGTGATGGTGGGGTGCAAGCAAGCATGGGAGAATAAATCCATTTGGGTGTGAATAGAGATCTGCTATTTGTTATAAACAGATTGATGCATAAATGGTTTTCTGAAAAATACTGGTTGTGATGTTTGTTTCCTCCAGATTTGATCCCCAACCAAGCAATCCACAGCAAACTAGCTACAAGCAGTTGAGGGCAGAACCAGATTTTGCACTCTTTCCAGCACATTCTCCACATTTTTTGGGGGTGAGGAGAGCCATTTGCCTGTGTGGCCTCAGGGCTGGGTATGTGACTGCACAGCCAGATTTTAATCCTGCAGCTGAAGGCCCTGTGCAGCTCCAGGGAGATGAAGCTCCCAGAGCCAATTCCTTTGGTCTGCTGAGTAGGGCTCTGCATGAGCAGTTTGCTAAGGATGGGTGCATTAAGCGAGGAAAAATCCCTGCAAACTCTCTGGTATTGTTTGCTCTCCCTGTCTCAGCCTTCCTCTTCTGGAGACTATCTGGATCCTCACACTCATTTCCATAATTATTGGTTTCATGTTATGTAACCCCCCAAAAATTTATCTCTCAAATGCACATGTGGAACTAATGGGGCTTATTTGAAAAGACCTGTCTTTGCATTTTCAGCTGGCACGTTTCTTGGTCCATTTTAATGAGTTTCCACAGCCCTGGCATGTGCTGGGGAGGGACCCCATGTGTCCCCACCCGGTGCCCCCTGGGACTGTGGGGCTCCAGTTTCACCCCAACATGTAGGAACGCAAATGCCTGGTCTGTGGGAAGCTGCAAGAGCCTTCATGAATATTCCCTTTGAATATGCCCTGATTGCCAGGTTTTTCTTCTGATTTTATTTCATCCAGGGTGGAAAGCTTGGATTTTTTGGGGGGAACTTTGTAGTTGCTGGGATTTGTGGCAGCAATTTCCACTCCAAGAAGCTCCTGGCTTCCCCAAGGAAATGAAAAGATACAAATTTTGAAGTTGTTTGGACTCCATGCTCCCAAGTTCAGGTGGTGTTTGAGTTGCAGAGATGGCCAAGGATGTAGAGCTTGGGGTATGAGGACATCCCAGGCAACTCCAGCTCCTGTTTGGTCTCAGTAGGTGAAATGCAGCAAATCTTGGACTTCAGTGGAGTCAGGATGTGGCTCTCAGGACATCAGTGTTACCATAGATCCCCTCACCACCACACGGTGTATGAAATGAAGTTCATTCTGGACTGTAAGAAAATAAACACTGGTCCTAATATATGGAAAAGGAGAGAAAGCTTCTGGTGCCCTTACTTTAGAGTTTTAGGGTCTGGTTTTGAGAACAGCACTGGCACAGCCTGTAGGACCTGACAGGGTTTGTGAGTAGATAACACCCTGAAATGCTGCCCAGATTTGACTGCCTTGTGGTGCACAGGACCAAGGGACAGCAGCAGGTCTGTTTGGTGTTTGATGGTTTTGGGGGTCTGACTGTGTGGGGTTGCACTCAGACACAGCCTCCACCTCCCTGAGGACCAGAGCTGGCCTCCAGCAATACCTGGTGATGTCTCCAGAGCAACCCATCTGCATGAAGGAGATTTAGGGAATCTTTTAGGTTGGAAAAGACTTCTGAGAGCATCAAACACAGTCATCAACCCAGAATTGCCAGGTCCACCACTAAAAGTTGTCCCCAAGTCCACATCGACACACCTTTTAAATCCCTCCATGATGGTGACCCCACCACTTCCCAGGACAGCCTGTTTCAGTGCCTGATAATTATTTTGGTGAAGAAATTGTTCCAACCACACCCTCCTCTAGTGCAGCTTGAGGCCATTTCCTCTCATCCTATCCCTGTTACCTGGGAGAAGAGACCAAGCCCCACCTCTATGCTGCTCCTTCCAGGCAGCTGTAGGTCAGTCATCTCAACCATGGCCAGATGCTGCACCTCGATGGGCTCCTCTCAATGCTCACAACCTCTCCTGGTGCAACTCAATCCCAGGGGTGTGAGCTCCCCTTCTTAGCACATGGCTCATTTCCCCAAAATGCTGCTGCTTAAACCCTGCTTCACCCTGCTCCCAGGTGGATTCTGTGCCCATCCCCATGGCTGGCTCCATCTGGGGCAATCCTGAGCTGCATCCACCCCTGCTGGATCCACTGATTGACCATGGATCTCCCATGCTGATGTTTGTTAGGGGATCATCAGCTTTCCCCCACACAGCAGGATACATTGCTGCAACCATGCCTGTGGATCAACACCCCAGATTTTCCTGAGTTGCTCTCAAAGTCAAATGACCATCCCCCAAATCCCCTTAATTTCTTCCATACCTTTCCATCCCCTAAGTCTTCACTCACTTATCACAGCAGGGAAACTGCCTGAATATGTGGAAGTAAGGAAGAAAAGAAGGAAAGAAAAGAAGAACTAGAGCTACCTTTAATTCTGAATACAGCAAGCCCATGCAGTTAAAAGCTGAGTGACTCTCCTCACGCTGAGTGCTCCACTCATCCCAGGCACTGGTTTTTCTCAAGGGAAAACCTCATCTTTTCAATCTTTAGTGTATAAACCACCATATCCTGACTGCATGGGGCTGCAGTGTCCCTTCGGGCTGATCATGGTTTTGCTTCACAGGCCTTTCCCCATGAAAAGGGGTGATTGCCTGTGATGGTTTTATGAAAGTGTTTGGAGGTGGATGTTCCTTCCACCCAGCAAAACGCGAAACCGCAGATTGTTCAGGCTTCAGTTTCTCATTGAAAAGTATCTTTTTTTATTTCCCCCCTGGGAAGCTCTGAAAATTAAAACCAGCAAAAATACATTTCTTGTGAGGAGGAAATATTTCCTGGCTGCCTCTAAGACACCATGGGGGCTGTGTGTGTGTGTCTGCAAACTGCACAGTGTGCATACCCTGTGCTTTTGTACTCTTTGGGCAAATATAGGGCAAAAGCCACACAATATAAGGCTTATCCCTGTTTTGTTTAAGGGCCTGGAGCATACATGCACTTCCCTGATTGATGCTAAAGGAAGGGGAAAGGGAACAGCAGCCTCTCAGCATCCCTGGTAAACATGCCCTTGGGCACAGTTTGCAGTGTATTTTTGGGTTGTTTGAAAAGAGTGCAAAGGTTTGGTGACCATGACTGTGTATTTTTTATTTTTCTCTTCCCTGTGCATCCTGTGCTGGAAACTCTTGGCAGCACAAACTCTTGTACCTGAAAATGCAGACTCAGAGGAAAGGGAGCAACTCTGGGAGACCTGTCTGAAGGTCTGCTGCCTGCCAGCCCTGACCACGAGCCTTGCAGCAAGGGGGTGAGAAATCTGCTAAGATCTGCCTGGGGAACGTGAGCCAGGGTGTGTCTGGGTGAGAGGGAGCTGCTCCCCACTGCAGGAGCCAAGGAGCAGCTCACGTCCTGCATCACTGACTGCACTGCTGCTGAAACCCCGGCAGCAAACCCGGCTTCCCTCGTCTCAGGAGGAGGAAAATGTGTGTTGCTCCATCGCTCTCAGCTGGGGTCTGGCCCCGAGCGCAGCTGGATCCCGGGATGCTGCTGGGAGGCGCCGGGGCACCTCCCCAGGGCTCCATCCTCAGCCTCTCTCCAGCTGGCCAGAGCACTTGGCAGCTGTCCCTGCCTCCCTCCTCGTGCTCCTCGGGCTCAGCTCCCTCCTGGTGCGTGGTTAGGAGCAGGGAAAGAGGTTTGGGCCAGGGGATGGGGAATGGGGCAGAATTGCATCAGTCTTCAGTGTGCCAGGACTCCAAACTGCTCATGTTAGCCTAAAAAACAGCTTTTTTCCCTCTTTCTTCCATCAAGCCTAATTTGACCTTCAAGATCAGACATCAGCTGGAACTGTAAGGCTGAAAGGTGCAGAAGTTTGTTTTATTTTGCAGAGGGCTGCAAGGGCTTGCAGACTATAGATGAACTGGCTTGGTATCAGTTTTATTTCACTTTAATGCCAGTAAGTCCCTCACTTGGAGGAGCCGTATTCCTGAATCCTATGTAATTATCTTGAAGGTCTTCACATGCCAACCTTATGCAACTGTTAAGGAATAGATCTGGTTTCTGCATGCATCTTTGGAAAGATGCAAATAAGGAGGGAGAATTTGCATACCAAAGTAGGCTCCAAGTGAGATTTATTCAGCATTATTATTATTGTTATTATTAACAGTGGTGTGCTTCTGTGAGTCTCTGGAAGGCAAAAAAAGAGGTAAAAATAAGAGATTGCTTCCAGCTCTTTTTTTTTTTTTTTTTTCCTCCCTTGTAAATAGATTTGTGAAGCCTGAAACCACCCAGCCTGTGGTGCCACCATTTACTCAAAATACAGAAAGTGCTCTCTGGCCACAGGAAATGGTGCACTGAGGGACTGGGGGGTGCCTGTGTGCGTCCCACAGCTGCCAAGCACAGGGAGCCCCGGGGATGTCCCCACCAGGAGAGAGCATCTGTCTGCAGCCACGTGTGGACATGTGGAGGAGTGTGCTGGCAGGCGTGTGCAGCCTGTGCCCTCAGGAGCTTGTCGTGCCTCTGACAAGACAAACCCCTCTGGGAAATGTGGGATGTTGATGGAGAGGAGTCAGTGAGCCCAGAGCACACACAGCAGGGGGAAGGTTGGGTTTTCTTTCTGTTCAACCAGATATTTCTGCTGTCAGCATGAGAAACTCGGAGTTACCTGTGGACAGATGCTGTAGATAAACCCCCAACTGCAGAGGCTCAAAGCCCTGATTCATTCTCCTTTCTCCCTAACTTGTGACCCCTTTGCATTTCTGAGCTTTGTTTCTCTGTTTATAGCCCTGTTCTCTGTCTTGTCTTCATGCCTGAAGAGGCAAATACTCTAAATAGGGTGTTTGAGATGAGATTTGCACGTTTTCCCTAATCAATATTGGGATGTTACAGTTTTTTCACCTCAAAGGACTGCTGTTCACTGCTCCCCTGGTGTCAGAGGGTCCATTGTAAAACAGCCAAGGGTAGCCCAAAGTGCATTTGGGAAGTTTGTCTGTTCAAAGAAGGCAGACAATTGAAAATTGTAGGTTTTCAGGGGTTATCAAAGTGTTGTTTCCAAATAGGTCTTTTCCAGATAGATTTTTTACCATGGGGCTTGTCCTGAACCACCTGCCCACAGTTTGCTTCTGCCTTTGCATGGAGACCTGCATCCACCTGCTCCCCCTGATGCATCTCAGCTGAGTGAGCACAGGCACGGCTCCTCTACTGATGCTCGAGGGTCCTGCTTGCAAAGGTGTCCAGGGACAAGGCAGAGCCTAGGCCAGGGCCTTTTTCCATGGATGGATCAGTGTTACACACCTCCCTGCTCTCCCTGTACTTGAAGGAGCATTATGCCAAGCAGAGAGTGGGGAGTGGGAGGTACTAGAGCAGCTTGGTTGATTCAGGGTATAAAATCTTCCTTGGCAGATGCCCTGAGCCAACTTCCCAACCACATCCCACTCTGAAAAGGATTTAGAAGGCAAAAATACTCTGAAAACATAATTGTAGTTCACTTTAACTTTCTGTGCAGTTTATTTTCCCAAATCCTCTCACTGCTGTCCCCCATCTGGCATTTTCCTGCCCCCAGTTCTCTACCTGAGTGTGGTGGGCTCCTTGCTGGGTGTTGTGATAGAACCCATTTCCATTCCTCTGCACGGTCTTTTCCCACTGTTTACAGTGAGAGATGGAGGCTACGGTGTCACACTGGGAGCCCTCCCTGTCCTCCACCTTCTCTCCTTCAGGTACCCGAGGTGTTTCCTTCTTCTGCAAAACGATCTGCCCAGAGCGAGCATCCACCAATTTTTGGATAACGATCCCACGCGGCCTCCTCCAAGACACAAGAGGGCGCTTCCATCTCATTTTTGGGAGCATTTCTTTAGCAGGATTTTCTCTCGTCTTCGCCCCATCAGCTGTGGAAGGTTGGGTGAAGGTCCTTGGAGCAGGGAACTTGTCTCTATACGCGGAGCAAGGAGCTCCATCCTTGCAGCATCCCCAGAGCCTCACACAGAGCAAATTCAATCATATTCATGTGTATGAAACAGGGATCGTTCCACTTTAGGATCTGGTGGATTTTCAGAGGATGTCTCAGAGGATCTTAGCACTGAGATATGTCATTGGTTTTGATTATTCACTGTGAGAAACACAGACATGTCAAGGCGTCATTTCTGGCATCCTCTGACTGTAACAGAACTGACAGATCCAGGGGAAATTTGGTTTAAAAATAAGAGCTGGGAGCCTTTGAAAGGAAAGGGAATGGATTTTGTGTTCACTTCCCCACGGGGTGTGGCAGCAGAGGTGTGCAGTGAGCACATCACACATCTGACATCCCCTCACCAAGGAGGAGGCAGAACAGGTAAGAAACTGCCAGAGGTTGGGCAACCTGTCTGAATCCATTTAATCCAGGCCATTTCCTCCCTTGTGTTCTTTTCCTGAGAAGGTTGTTATGTGCTGGTGGCTGTATCCCAGCCATGCTCTGGAGATGGAGAACACAGGACCCCTGACCCCCAGGCTGGATCACACACACATCATGGCACTGGCAGTGAAAGGAACTTTTTATTTGCTGCTGTACCCAGGAGCTCCACACCTGGAGTGTGAACAACAGCCTGAAAGTCCAGGCTGTACAACAGGGGTTGTGTACAAGCAGTCTGTGAATTCCCTTCCTGTGCTAGCTCGCTCCTGGGACTTGGAGTCTGCTTTCCCTCCTCCATCATCCTTCAAAGCTGTTCCTAGAGAACCACAGAGTTAAGGGACATCCATGCAATAGGAACAGGTCCCTCTTTGCAGCTATGACTACTGCAGCTGCACCTAATTACCTGCTGGTAAATAAAGCCTAATTAACCAGCGCCCAACTTTTCTTCTGCACCCTTGTCCTGTCACCTCTGTCCCAACACAGGGAAAGCAGTTTTCCCTACAGGTGTTTGGACAGGGATATTTTTGGTACAGAGCTGGCAGAAAGGGACAAAGTGTTTACAGTCAGAGCAGGACTGACCTGGAGAAGGCACAGAGCGTGCTGCCAGACACATCTCCTCATACAACCTGCAGGATAAAATCAGAGTGCTGGGGTATTTTCATCACAGCTGTAGGGCTTTAGGTTTTCCTGGTGCTGCATAATCTCCAGGATGTGGAGGTGGTGGGCTTTTGTGCTTGGGTGACATTGGGTGGGTTACTGCCTGGTATTAGTTTGTTGGTTTTTTTTTAAAGACTACTGAATCCAGATAGTTTTAAGATGCCTGTCTTTCAAAAACTGCTTTGTGGGAGGAAAGGTCTTTCCTGCAAATCAGACCATTTTCTGATGTGCAAAGCTGTGTTCTGGAACAGGATGTTCCCCAAACACTAGTTACATGTTAAAGGGTTTTTTCAAATGTTCTACTTTTGAAAAAACAACAAAGGCCATTAGGAGAAAAAGGAACCAAAAGTGCTTGGCACCTTTGAAAATCAGAATGCCTCTGTTTAGTTTTTCAAATATGGAGTTTGACACAGACAGGCTCTGATTTCCAGAGCATCCAGAGGTCCTTGGGGGCAGAGGTGGTGAGGGGGCCTATGAGCAGCATTGCTGTGTTCTGAAACTGAGTGTGTCTCTTCCAGCCACCTACAAGTGACCTAAACAGAACATTCCTCTCTGCTGTCCCAGCAGACTCATGGACTGCACTTAAAAACATGTTTAGGTCTCTTTAATGTGCATACAAAGGGTTCTGCAAAATCCAAACCCTTCTATTGAAGAGCTGATCCTTTCTGAAAGAAGACTGGACATCTGGATGTGAGAAGTCAATGTGGTGGAGAGCTTTGTTGATAATTAGGCAAAAACCGCCTTGGCATCCCTTCACATATGTCTTGTGCATGAGGTACTGGTATTTAAAACTCCAAAATTCTTTGTCAGCAGAGAAATGTGGCAACACCTCCCTCTTTATATCCCTTATGCTATCTGTTGGAAGGATCTTCCCAAAGGTCTTGTCCAATTTCCCTGGAGAACTTGTCTGAATCCTTCTTCTTCCTCCTAAGCCTCCGCAATTTCAAACTTTGACCTTCATATCAGACAAGAAGATGTTGAAGGATTTCATTAGGGGAACCTGTATCTATTTTAGTAAGGACTGGTTTCCTTCTGGGTCCTTTGAGGTTCTAGTGCCCCATTTTAGTGATTTCTCCAGGACCTGGGCCTGCAGTGTTTTCTTACTGTTGTTTTCACATTTGCAAGTCGCCTTTTCCCACCGGGCTCCAGACTTGCAGGGGAAAACATCCCAGATCAGAGACCACAGAGCCCTGGAGCAGCATTGCTTAAGGTGACCATCCTGCAGCATGTCCACCCGTGTCTGTTCATCCCCCTTTCCACAGCAGGGTGGAGGCATTTTTGCTCTTGGCAATTCCAACCTCTGCATTCCCAAGGACATGCTGCCAGGCTCAGCTGAGCTGAGCACAGATGTGAGAATGTACTGCAGATATTCCCCACTTCTTCTTCACCATATAAGGGAACGTAGTCCTTCCTAATGCTGGGTGACAGGGGTAGTGTGAATAGCTTTTGGGACTGGGAATGAAATCTGAAGTCTTTCCCCTCTTCTGCTCATGGGTTTACGAGCTGGAAAGGATTGTCACCATCTGAAGGACTAGTGAAATGGGTTGGCTCCTCTCTGTTCAGCTCCCCAGACTTGTTCCTGCAGTCTGTTGGCTGCGCTGAAGGGATCTGGAGATCCAGCCTGGTGGGAGTCCTCCAAACCAGGGCTGGAGAACACTGAGACAGCCTGCACACAAAACCTCACTGCATCCCCACTAAACAGGGCACTCAGGTCTTCAGGGCTGGAGTCCCTCTGGCCCCTCACAGTCACTTAAGCAGAGCTTTCAGGACACCCTCTTCTGTGCTTTGTATGCAGAGAAAGCCCAGACCAACTCTTGTCTGCAAGGGACACAAGTTCAGTGCCTGTAAAACATCCTCAGCTGCTGGTCTCAGCCAGGAAAACCTTGTGGATGTAGGAAGAGTGTGGGGAAGGGATCCTGTAGTCCTACCTCTGCCCTAGGAGTTTGTGCAAGAGGGATAAGGTGGGATATAATTTTAACAGCATCTTGGAAGTGAGTGAGGTTCTGACAGAAGTTTACAGTCTGCTGCATTGATGAGAAAGGAGCCAGAGGTCTTGGGCACTGTGTTACGATGGTGCCTTGAAAAGTCCTCCAAGGTGTTCCAGAGGGAGCAAAACTCTTCAGCACTGTGTTGGGATGACTGTTTGAAACAACCTCTGCGGTGTCCCAAAGGGAGCAGAGCTGCTAGCAACTGTGCTGGGATGACTGAAACAGCTTCCAAGGTGAGCAGAAGTCTTAGGAACTGTGTGTTAGGAAGTCTTAGGAACTGTCTTGAGGAACTGTCTTAGGAACTTCCTCCTCCAAAGGGAGCAGAGGTCTTAGGAACTGTGTTGGGATGAAAAAACTTCCAAGGTGGCCCATGGCAAGTGAGAGTCTCAGCTGTGACTTGAGTGTGCTCCTGGTGAAAGACTTTCAGCAAGGTGAAGGTGCAGCCCAGAGCACCTGAATTCAAACCATTGTGACCCAGATTTACCTCTGAGGTTGGCTACATGCCTGCTGTGTCCATGCTGCCTGGTGTGGGCAATATTGCCAGTTCCTGGCTAAAGCTGGGCCACCCTCCTCTGGTTGTATTTTATGTCTGATTACTCTCCAGCCTTCTCTCCTTTGTCCTGTCAGTTCACCCTCGCTGGGAGCTGGACCTCTTTCCAAATGCCTGGCTGGTCTCCCAGAAGCAGCATAACACCATTGTAATGTGTAATTAGGCTGGAATTCTCCTCCAACCCCCTTTTTTATTTAAATTACACCAATCCTTGAGTATGCAAGAGGTTATAAACCCAAGGAGAAGAGGGTCCTCACACTTTTTCCCTCCAAGACATAACCTTTTAATATTTTACCTGAACACAGGAAAAATATCATCAGTGATAAAGGCTAACACTGAAAGAGGACAAGCCTTGGAAAGATGGAGTAGGGCAATGCTTTTCTTGTGAACGAGATGTGGCAGAAGAAGTTTGAGTGAGTTTATCAAGGCCACCTGGCATAGGAAAAGTAAAAGGGATAAACAAGTAGCACTTCCAAGGCCAGTCCTAATCCTTTGTCTGCTGGCCAACACCTAAATGACTCCAGCATATGATCAGGGCTCCATCTTTCATGGACACTTATTCGAAGCAGACTGTAGCCAGACATCAAAACAATACAAAATGCTGTGCAGTAGTGCCAACCTGGATCTTGCCTGTAGTGGCCAAAGTCCAAGGAAAGCCCTGAAGGATTTTCAGATGTTGGTTCAGACAAATCCCTGGACTGTTTAAGTTGACCATCTCTGATAACCTCTTCTACCAGCTGGGAAGTGGCAGCTGTGTCTGTACTGCAGTCACCCCTACTGAAAACAGCAACTGCTTAAATTCATGGGGTGTTTTGACCTAATGTAGGCTAGACAGATCCCAAAAAAGAGCCCAGGACACTTTTAATGCCCCACAGGAATCATTACTCTTCTTTGCTATCCAGTCTACACAACTCAAATGCTCCACACCAATCTGTGCCATCACAAAGGCTCCAAGCTGCATCTGCCATGGAAACACAGAATCGTGGAATGGTTTGAATTGGAAGGGACTTCAAAGATCATTTAATTCCGACCTCATGCTATGGACAGGGACATCTTCCACTACCCCGGGTTCCTCCAAGCCCCTTCCAACCTGGCCTTGGACATGTCCAGGGATGTGGCAGCCGCAGCTTCTCTAGTCAGTCTGCTCCAGTGCCTCCCCACCCTCATTGCAGAATTTCTCAGTGTAGCTCCATGTGCTCCAGTTGATGATGTGACCCTGGAGACAGAGGGTCTTAAAAGGTAAGAGGTATTTCTAGGAATTTCCCACTTTGTCTGCAGATTTTAAAGGCATATAAATGCATGGGAAAAATACAGACATAGACAAAGATTCCTGGAAACTGTCAGGTCCCTCTTATTCCCATTGCCTTGGGTTGGCCCTGTCCTCCACACTAAACCAAAACCAACCCCCTCCCCAAATGTGCTGGTTGGTTTAAACATCATCAGAGCAGCTCTCCAGCTGCCTGACATGGTTAGACTCCATCGTGTTCCTTGTCAGTGTTAATCTAATCTAATCTATATTAGCAGCAAGGCAGGTCACTGTGAAGATGAAGCCAAAGTGCTAAAGGGTAACAGCCACATGATTTTTTTCCTGTGTAGCAGTTTCTGTAGCAGTGACAGATTTCAGATTACAGGTCCAACTCAATGTCTGTCAGAAGGATGTAATTCTTGAGCATCACCTGCTACGAAGCACAGCTGAGATCCTCCTGGGTGCCTGAGCTGACCCCTGTTTTAGATGTTCATACATCTCAGCCCCTTCAGAAGACCCTGGTGTTCACCAAGGAAGTGGTTGTCACATCAGTGGGAACTATTTGGGGACTTGGTGCCAGCTCACAATTTAACCTTGATGTCCCCTCTGCCAAGGATGTGAGTCTCTTGTGCTCCCTGTTTTTAGGGTCATGCAGAAGAAAGCCCAGATCCTTATCCCGATGAAGTTTGTCATCTCTATCAAACCTCAGAAAGTCCCAGTGCTTAGGAGATGTCACCCTTCCCCTCTCTTAAATGATGTGCTGTCACTGTAGATTGGTACCAAAGCCAGGGAAGGGCATAGTGAGAGTGGAAGGATAAGGGAGGGAAGTACAAGGTTGGTTCAGTCCTCCAAAAAGTTTCCCATCATCCAGAAAAGGAAGAAAGAAGAGTGTTTAGGAGGCTTGGTAACTTTTTGTAGCTACCAGATGCTGCTTAGCAGCTCATGGCACTCAGTGACTTCCAGGCTCTTCAGAAGTCCCTCACCTGAGGGCCTGGACATCCCACAACACAGCCTGGATCTCTGCTCCAGCTAACAGGACTTAAACAAGACCTGACCCAAGTGTCATCCTAGTCTGTGGATTTTTTTGTGCATTTCTGAATTTTAATTTTTTAGCTTTCTTTGAGAAGACTCTTACTGAAATTACAACAATTGTCTTGAAGTGACTTTTGCTGAGGGCAGGTTGTATCTGGAGGAGCATCACCATAGCATGTTGACCCTGACTGGATGCCAGATGCTCATCAAAGCTGCTCTATCACTCATTCTCAGCTGAACAAGCTTCTGTGGCTGGGTCTGGCAGAAAGGAAATATGGATGGGAAGTCCTCAGCTGTAATGCACATTTTTGTCCCTTGGTGCAAACCAGACTGGTTTTCCAGTGTGCTTGAGTTATGCACAGCCAGTCACAAAATGACACTGGACCTTTCCCAAGACTAAACGAGGTTTAAACATACTTCTTTTTTAGTGAGAAGCAAGTGTTTTTGCCTAAATTCCTGTTCCATCAAGCACATCTGCTGAGCACTGAAGTCTTGAGCTGAAAAATGGGCCTCACCTCTCAGATATCTTCCCCAATGTATGAGACAATTCTGTGTTGGTCTGATAAGAGCAACATGGGTATATTGGTGTCATGAATAGGTCAGGGCCATGATATTGTTCTTTAGGTGAGAGTTGGCTTACTGGGACCTCTCTGTCCAGGCAGTGCCAGGTACATGTCTCCAAGGTGGAAGATAAAAAGTGAGAACATTGAGGCACATTAAGCTGGCTGAGAAAAAATGTGAAGGTAGAAGACACACACAGTGAACCCCACCAATTATGTGCTCCAGCTGGATTAATTTAGGCACCTGTGTTTTATTTTTGAGATACTGTAAGTGGTTTTGAAGCTGAAATGCAATTCTTTAGTTCTGACAAGATGCCTATGACAACCTCACTTCTTTACAGCCCAAATAGCTCTTAGGGCTCTTGCTCAGCAGGCAGAGTATCAGAATATCTCAGAGATGTACCACATCCATTGAAATTCCTGGTATCTCCAGGAAAGCAAAGAAAAATGAAAAGCCCTGCTCTGATTATTTTTTTCCAAGCCATATCTGGGACTATTTTATCTGTTACAGTTCCTGCTATAACATTTATAATAATGTCATAAATGGGGATGAGGATTTATTGTAGGGTGGCTGTACATCCTGATTTGGCTGGAGATTGTTCCATGAGACCGAGCACATTCCCACCATTCTGAAAATAACCCTTGGGATTCTTGGTTTTAATCAGGACATGAACTTTCTCCTGTATCTCTTGAACTCACTCCTGGGAATCTTCCCATCACAGCAGAGCCCATCTGTGGTCTTGGCTCCAGTTCTAGGGACATAATCTGATAAAGTGTGAGCCCCATGTCCTGGCACCTGGTGTGGGTGTCATGGTCCATGTATTTCCACTTTTTAACACCTTTTCAATCTGTTATAAAACAATCTAAAGAGATCAGACCATTCTGAGGTGCCCATTTTGATTCTCACTGCTTGTTGGCTCTGCTCTGGAGAAACCACCCTTGATAGATGAGGCAATTACCTATTTATTTTTTATCTACATGGACCATGAAGTGGAGCAGAGAAAAATACTCCAGATAGGAGCAATACTAATGATTCTATGTTTGATGGCTTAATGACAAAGTCAGCTCTCCCTAGCTGGGGTTGACTGGGAGAGAAAAGCCACCTGTGCTGCTCCTGCTGAGGGGTGTAGGGGGACATCCCAGGGGTGTGTGGCTGGATACATCCTCACATGTACCTGCTCAAGTGACAGATGTCCTAAAGCCCTGTCAGCCTCAACAGAGCTCAGTCTGCTCACAGCCACAGAGAACCCATCACCTTGCATTGGGAATTCTGTTGCCATTCATCAAGTGATATCTCAGCTGTGACTACTTGTCAGAGAAATTTTACTGAGGATGTTTTATCCCCTTACAACCTCCTCTGAACACCTTGATTTACAGCTTCCAGCTCTCAGCCCAGATGGAGCAGGTGATGCAGCCTGAGCAAGCTGGGGAAATGCTGCTGTCACCCACTCATGGGAAGGCAGCAAGAACCACCTGCTTTCCTTTGTTCCTTTGGCACCATGGTGGCTCAGATGTGCTGGACTGTAACAGAGGAAAGCGGAGTAGTGCTGGGGAGACTCTCTGCTTGTGCCTCATCCAGCAGGCATCTCCTGCACATCCATGTCCTGTGCATGGCGTTACAGCAATTTTCCCTCGTGGGCTCTGGAAAAAGGCCCTGCTCCCTTTGCTGATCCCTGTTCCCTGTTCACTGTCTTGCTCTTGCTTTGCCCTTTGCAGAGGGTGACTCTGGCTCTGACTCCTCCTCCTGCCTGCCGAGGCTCAGGCTGTGAGTGCAGGGCAGGGATGGTCCGTCTCTGAAGTGGTTTCCCCACGGGAATCAGAGGATCTGTGGATGTGGGCTCTGGCATCTCATACATCCATGTGCCAGAGCAATGGGCTGGGCAGTGCAGCCCCACCACAGGCACCAAGAACCTCTTTTTGGCTTTGCATATCTGCAAACCTCATCCATCCAGAGCCTGTCCCCTCTGGCTCTGGCACAGTTGATCCCACATGTGCCTGTCACATTTCCTGGTGTGTGTTGGTTTATGCAGGGGCTGGAGCAGGCTGTGGGGATGTGGCTGGCCAGGGCAGGGAGGGAGGGAGAACACCACCTGTACTCACACTCCTCTGGGGCAGGTAGGAAGAAGATGATTTTCAGCTAAAAGTGTAGTAAATATTAATTTCACATCTGCCAGTATGACTAGCACACTCTCTAAAGCCATGAGGCAGATTCCCTGCTCTCACTGGAGGCACAGGTCAAGCCCTTGTCAGCGCCTCTAGGCACAGCCTGGCTCTGTGAGCACTCCTGTATGGGTTGTGGTGAGCCAAAAGCCCCACAGAGAGGCAGGATAGGTTAATTCAGCCCCAGGACAGGTTTTACCACTGTGCTGGCTGTCTTTGCACAGACCTGCTCAGCCCACAGCATGAGCTGCACTGGCTGAGAGCTGTTTTTGAGACACTGTGACCCTCTGCCTGCAGAGTCTGGGCTCTGCCCTACTTGTATCACCCCTGAAGAACTCCTGAGAGTGGAGCTAAGTCAGAGGGCAGCTGGGGAGGAACTAACATGGATGACCAGATTGTATTGGTAATCAGTACAAACCACATCAGGTATGCAGGATATGGAGAGCCAGGATATTGATCATTATTAAAAATCCTCATTCCTTTATTTCCTTACCCAGGTGCAGGATGTGAGGAAGGATTTCTTGGCATGTGTTTGGGCCATCTCATTATTCACAAATGACAGAGTGAGGCAAAGGGAGTGAATTATGTTGGCCTTTGCAGACAAGTGGCAATAAAATAAGTTTATGGTACCGCCTCCTGTACCATCACATATTTATGTCCCATATTTATCTTGCTTTTTTAGCTGTTTGTGCTTTCTTGTCTTGCAAGGCCATCCCACCTCCATTCCCTGAGACCAGCAAAGGGATGAATTCTGATATTGCAGCTTGTGCTGGGTAGTGCGGGAGCTCCCTGGAGACATCCAGGCAAAAATTCTTCAGGCATCAGTAAGGCACAACTGAGCTTTATGCTGGCTTCTTATAGGTTCAAGCCAAGGGGCTCTGCAGGCCCTTGCCTCTCTCAGCAGTTTGGGATAGGACCTGCTGAGATCTTGAACCATAACTGGTGCAGCACCTGGGTACCTGTTCTGGAAGGAAGGGCTTGGCTGAATGTTTGTGTATCATCACATCCCCATGACCAAGGACAGTTTGGTTCCTTGAAATCTGGCAGCACCAGAGTTTCTGTATCCCAGGGAATGTCCAACACCTTGTGTCAAATCTGGTCAGAGGGAAAAGCGCTGAGGAGAGAGGACACAATTCTGTCATCTTTAAAGCCAACAATGAAATCTGGCTGTGTCCCCAGCCAGAGGGGTCAAATGCATGGTTTTCATTATAGATCCCAACTCTGTTTCCCCCCCATTTCTCTGTTCCCTGGCTGGCCATGTGCAGCCACGAGACAAAGACATGAAAACACAGCCCTTTGTGCCATCTGACAGCAGCACACAGCCCCCATCTGTCCCCCAGGGTCCCTCTGCAGCGTGACCCCTCCATTGTGCTCCAGCCCTGTCTGCAGGGCAGTGGTTTGGCTTTGCACATGTGAATTACCTGTGGAAGGACGGACATCTGTCTAAGATGCAAAGTAAAGGACACTAAATTATGATAAACAGGGCTTTCGATTTCACTTCATGTGGGTGTAGCAATGACTCTTCTCCAAGTTGTCTCTGATTCCCTTTTCTGAGTTATTGACATATATTCCCTTTTGCTGCCAGCTTTGACAGCTGCTGCTAACTCAGCCAGCACTCATCTCTCAACCCTGAATAATCAAGTGACTGGGACAGCTAACAGAAGGACAGTCTCCCTCTAGGACATGATGGTGCTGATGTACAAATGGGTTCACACACAAGGTTAAAAAGGAGAGGACCAGGTGGGCAAGATGTGTATGCTGGTACACGGTGATTTTAAACACATGATAACAAAATTGCTGCTGCAATATTAATCCTCGTGACTGCCCGTATCAGCCTTGCATGCTCAGTGTGGTTCTGCTTTGCTCAATTCATCTGCATCCTTCTCCTGCACACAGGAGCAGGGGAGGCTGCAGGACAGCCAGATTTGTCCTTTCCATGCTCTACATAGTGGTGCTAAGGTGGTAAGACAAGCAAAATAGTGGAGTCCCAGTTCCCCAGTGTTCTATCAAGAGGGAAACCTCATCCCGCCTGCAAGGATAAGCTCCTGGAGAGCAGGGATTTAGTAGCATTTTAGTAGTGACTGCCTCACTCTATCACATCAACCCATCCTAAGCCCCAGGTCCTGCTAATTTTTACCAAAATTCTGAGTGACACCCAGGTAATTGGAAATACTGTGGTATTTCCTTGGTGTTGTTACTGTGGAAGACTCAAGGAGTGTCTCCAGATGCTTATTACAACCTTGCTCCTCCCTTGATGCTGTCTCTCACACTTGCCACTCCTGCCAGCCAGCTCCAGAAATTCTCCCTGAAAGACGTCATGGATGTGCCCAGCAGGACTTGCCTGCACACAGCAAGTGTTTATGTGCCTGCAGGAGCCAAGATATTCCCTTTCCCACCGAGCACCCGGAGTGCGGAGCGAGGCAGCCGCATCTACCTGGAGCCCTGGAAATTTTTAACATAAAAATGATTTGATTGATTTGGGGAGGGAGAAAGAAACACAAAAGGCCTTAAGATTTCACTGATTTCTCCTGGGACTCTTTTCTGTACACAAAGTGTTTCCTGCACTGTTCTTGGAAGCATTTACCCTTGGCTGGGCCTGGCCTTTAAAGCATTACCAGCTGTATGCAAAATAGAGTGCAAAGTGCCAAAAAGCCCCGCGGGCTATTTACATTTGGCTGGAGCTTGCTGTGTTGGCCAAGCTACAGAGATACTTTGTTCATGGGCCCTGCAAGGAAAGCAGCTACTTCAAGCTGTTTGGTCCTGTTTATACACAGAGTTACCATGGAAGTCCCCAGGCCTCACAGCTTTGCGTACTCACATATCCAGCGTGTATTTTTCCGGGACCTGATTTGTCTCCCCTCTCACTTGGCCAGGATTTGGTAGGAAGTTCTGGGATGAGGTTCTGGGTGGATGTGGGATTGTAAACTGATTTATGTCTGTGGTGAAAGGTTTCCTAGGTGCTGTGTGGATCCTCTCTTGATGCAAGCAAGAGCAGGTGGAGCAATGGGATACCTGCTGTGATAGCAAGAGCATTTTTCCAGGATGAATTTGGGGAAAAGTAGGGCTATCAAAAAAATTTCATCACAAACTCTTGCAGTTGTATGGAAAGAATAACTTATAATTGTATTGGGTTTTTTGTTTACAATAGGCATAAGAATAGCTAGGGGTTTTTTTGGGAGACTTTAGGGAAAATGGAACAACCTTTGCAATATTTCTGGTTAAGATCATTCGGATTTTCTTGAATCCTTGGGCTACCACCTCAGCTAATAAGGATGCGTATTTCTTGACTTTTCTTTCTGCTGTTATTTGTTACTTTAGCTGTTTTATTAAAAAGACTTCTCACAGCTGAACACTTGTCATTAATCACCTCTTGCCAACATGTCACAGGCAGACTGACTAATGGCATAGCTGGATATGAGGGTATGGCTGGAGATCCTCCCCTGGCTGGCTCTAGGTATCCAGGTTAGGGAATTTTACATCTCTGCCCTGGCAAGCGGTGCTGGGGAAGACTGAAACATTGCTTCCTTGGCCTCATACCAAGGCCCAGGATTATCTTGTGTTCTTGATGGAGTAGTTTGAATATGTCCTTTCGTACTGCAAGGAACTGAGCTCTCAGCAAGTGTTCAGAGGGGAGAGGGGACACATGAACCTCACAAGCTCATGGTGAAAATCCACTTCTCCCTGTGCCTGAGATCTGATCTCAGATCCTGAGTGAGGCCAGTGGGGACTTTTCCCACTCATTTTTGCTGGGCAAGGATGTTATAAACATGTGGAAGGGGAGCAAGGCTGAGCACTGCAGGCTGGCCAGTGTTTCCAAAACCGGTTGGCTGAAGTGAAGCCTGGACAATGCAGCTACACCTGTGAAATGAAGGTTCTCCTTCTGCTTTGGCTTTCAGACATCCTCGCTCAGGAGCAGAAACGCTTGGGAAGCAAACCAGCAATGTGTCTGCTGTCTGTGCACTTGTTCTCTACCAAAGAGGGAGTCAGCCAAGCCTGGAGTTCATTCTGTCTTGGCCAATAGTTAATAATAACCCTGCAACAGCTTCTTTTTCTTTTCTTTTTTCTTTTTTTTTTTTTTTTCGTTGCAAATTAAGGGTGGATGAATGGCCTGGATAAAATTAGAAATTTCTTCCTGAAAGGCTGAGCTGAGTTTACAGAGTTGTAGCTCCACAGATATCCCATTGCAGCTGGGGCATCTCAGCTGCTCTCTGAAAGGTGAATAGCTGATAACAAAGTGCAAATGTGTGCTCTGGGTCAGAGGGTGCCCCCCCGTCCTGCTGGCTTCACATAACAGCAGCTTTGGGTGGGGTGATTCCTGATTCCACCTTCCTTTACTGCCAGGACAGGCAGTAGCTGTAGCAAGGAAGTGTCCTGTGAGGCGTTAAGAGATGGGGGTTGATGGGGTTGGATTTTGGATGTGCATTGAGTGGGCCAGATCAAAGGAGAGGAAAGGAACTAAGGCTCTGGAAGGAATTTGAGTTCCTTTGAATGTAATGCCCAGGTACCTGCTGGATAAGGAACTTCCTACCTGTGGATAGCCAGGCAGAAAATCGGGGGAGTGTCCCTCATCCCATCTGCTAAGTACTGTGAATCCTCCCAGGGCCTTCTGCCTGACTTTGATCCACTCTGACCATTTATCCTTGAGGCTGCATGGTGAAGTGGTGCCCATGTTTTGAGTGACCCCAGCCCTGATGGTCTTTATAAAAAGCTGCTTTTTTCATACCTGTGAGACCCAGAGCTCTCAGCCATGAGAGAGGTTAACAGCAAGAGGCTCTTTGCAGCAAACCCCACCTTCATTTCCATGTCTTTTTGGGTGAGGGGTATAAAGTCACAGTTGGATATGACTGAGCTGCTGTGACAGACCAGGTGTGCCCTTCAGATGGGTGCTTCCACATCCCCACCAGTGAGGCTGAACACATGAGCTCAAACCAGCCTGACTCAAGATAGACAGCATCCAGCAATAACTACTTAAACCATTGTAATTCCCATTTGATGGTGTCACCACAGCTCTGGGAACGTGGGCTCTGAGCCATTGACTTACGTGCATTATTTGGATTCTGCTGGTGTCTAAAATGACCCACTGAGGTCAGTGGAGATGATGTGCACCAACTCAGTATCAGGTCCAGCACTTTCTGCACAGTATTAACATTTGTATCCTCTCTGGAAAGGATGGAGAAAGCACAGGTTACCTTCAAAATGAGGTATTAATAAAAAATTCCCCAAACAAAAAAATATAAATTTGATACCTAGATGGTCTGGCTGGTGATTTCAAAAGTCATTCTGAACCTTTACATAACAGTGCAATTAGCTGATACTATAAACTTGTTATGTACCTGCTGGAACGCAACAGCTCCTTTGAAGCAATTCAGATCTGTTTTGTAATTATAGAATTAGGCCACATGCCATACTTGGGAGATTGTGCAAAGGGGGAAACTTTCCATTTCAAAGTGACTGAGAGCTTCGGTGGCTACAGGCAATTTTTTTTTTCCAGCTGACCGGCAATTAAAAAATGTAGAACTCTTCAATATATCACTCTTTGGCTGAGTTAAGCACCCCAGGAATCTCCAAGGGGGTCTGCAATGTACTGACAATAAAGAAATTTCGTGGGACAGTGCAGAACTTGCTCTGCATGCTGTCAAATGTGATGGGATCTGGCACCTCCAGCTGCAATGGAAGGAAAGCAGAAAAAAACTGGTTAAGAATGTCTTAAATAATCCAATTACATTGGTTTCAGGGTATTTTTTGCAGGCACTCCAGAATTATCACAGCTGAATTTTCCCCTTTCTTCGCACTTTTATGTGTCTTCCTCTTTAGGGGGATGGAATGGTCCTGCCTAGGGTGTGACACAAGGCTGGTTATGACACCTCAGAATTTGGAGCATCTGGTGGCAGCTCAGAGCTGTTGGATGTGTAGGATCATGAAGAGGAATTGCTGGGATGAAAAACAAGTTTGATGGGCCCCAGCTGTGGTGAAACACAAGAGGAGAATGAGCTGGTTCTTGGTTTTGGTGGGGAATTTAGACAGGCCTCCAAAACAGAACAAGGACCTCCCGAGCTCAGAGCCTGAGGTGGGATATGCAGGCAGAGTCACCTCCGGGGTAGGTACAAGGTCTGCATTGGATTTGGTGTCCTTGGCCATTTTATGTGAAAATCCATTGCAGAGTGTGACTTTTCTCATCTAAAATGGACACCAAAGCAGAAGAAACTGGGGGGGTCTTTGTAAGGACCTGTTTTTCCCCATTGTCTCCAGTGGGAGTCCCACAT
Organism: Hylia prasina; assembly: GCA_013397195.1. NCBI lineage: Eukaryota > Metazoa > Chordata > Aves > Passeriformes > Sylviidae > Hylia > Hylia prasina. Next base: position 281,968 of record VYXD01016865.1, on the reverse strand, counting down.
GAGGTGTTCAGAAACACAACATCAGCCCCGATGTCTTTCCTTGGGCGTCACCTGACCCACCCTTGTTTCCAACTCATCAGCTGTAGGAGCCCCTGCCCTGCCACTGAGGGGAGATGTGAACACAACAGTGCCTCAACTTCTTCCCTTGTGAAGGATAAACTTGTCCTCATCTTTCGAGCAATCTGGGTTTGGGAGTGGTTGTGTTTCCTAGCTGAGACCTGTATCAAACCACTGTCCTTCTGGATATGTCATAGCTGGTGTGAGGGACACAAGACAAGCCACCCTGGCCCCCAGTGCCCACCCTCAAGAGTCTTGGTTTGGGCGCAAAAAGACAGTGGTTTGTGGTTTGGAGTGTGACACTGCTGGGGCTGTATGACCTGTGATAGCCTGGGACAAGCCTGCTTTGGGAGCAGTGAAAAGACACTCAAAGGAGTTATGGGATCTCTTTGTGGAAGGGTTTTGAGGATGTGTTGCAACAGAGGTTGGGACTCCCAGGAAACCAAGCTCACGCCCTCAGTCCCTGCATTTGAAGCCTGGCCCAAACTCTAAGTGGAAAGGATTGTTTCTCTTGACATCAGTGCTCTGGTGGGATGAATCCTGAGCCTGGATGAAAGCTGAGCTGCCAGCCCAATTGTCATTCATCGCACGGCACGGAAATGTCATTTTTTAATGATCAGGCTTCCCTCTGGAGGCTGTGCTGAAGCAATTCCTTGACTGAATGTCTCAGAAGATGTGCTCCAAGGGGGGAGTGTCTCTGGTGGCATAAATCCTCATTTCCTCATTATCTGGGCATTAGTGGAAGCAGGTCACTTTCTGCACAGTACTTTTGAGAGTGTATTTGCATATAGATACAGTGGGTCAGATTCTGGTGCTGGTTTAAATCCTGAATAAGTTCATTAACAATCATGCATTAAACCATGCTGTTTGTGAAGTCTGAACCTTCTGAACACAAAAGGACCATAGCCAGGGTCTTGCAAAACAGCAAACAAATGCAAAAATACTTCTGGGACCTTCACAAAATATTTCAGCAAATTGTCCCCATCCAAGATTAATTTTTGCCTGTCTAAAGCCATATATATATATTTAAGCTTGTGCATGGACAGAATATTTTCTGTTAAGCAAAGCTCTGCACATTGCTCATGTGAACTAATCTGACCTGGCTAACAGCCTCAAATATGACATATATATATATACATGCACACCTACGTGTGTGCACATATAGACTCCACAAAAGAGATGATAGCTATGAGATGATACATAATTTCTCCCCCCAAATCTACTTTCCCCTGCTAGATTTACTAAAGGATTTTCCTTGTTATCTCCTGCTGAAGCAAGAGGAGCTTGAAGATGAAGTCAAGCATGAGGTTTAACTGCACCCATTTTGGCAGCCCTAGAGGAGCCCTTAGTGCTTTTCTTCAAATTGCTCCAAAGATTTTCTTCTGTGTCACCTAGGAGAGTCCTGCAAAGGAGTAGGGGAGTTTGCCAGCCTGTTAACCTGGGGTACACAGAGGAAATGAAAAGCACAATTTCCCAGTATACCTGACTCTCTCCCTGGTGCAGAAAATCTGTCCCACCCCTGAGTCCCTGAAACATGCAGAGCATCTCCAAGAGTCCTGAGGTCTGTGCTGTGGGACACCCTTATGAAGAGAAGCTAGCAGAAGTGTGAAAATGCTGAAATCTGACTTATTCCGCACATGAAGGGGAAGTAAGTGTGAAAAAGGGTTTGAAACAGTGAACAGTGGCAATAGCAAAA
>VYXD01016865.1:227070-279916 GCA_013397195.1 Hylia prasina | reverse complement strand
TTTAAGAAAAGCTTCATGCTCTTACCCCAGAGCCTGGATCTCTGCAAACTGAGGACCAAGAGTCCCTTTGCCATGTGTGTGGTGCCTTTGTGCTTTCCAGTATCACCTGGGTGTTTGGATACTGTCCTTGGGGAGGGATTTTCCATTCAATGATGAAGATTCTCAGTTTCCCATTGTTTTCTTCCTGCTCCATTGCTTTGATCAGCTGAGCTGGTTTTGAGACAAGGCTTGACCCCTCACCAGAGGTGTCTTGGCAGGGCCTGGCTGGGACCCAGCTGGAGGATCAGAGAGCAACCCTGGGCTCCCTCAGGACCCACCACAGGGATGTGACAAGCATATTTTAGCTCAGCAGAGAAAATGGCCCAGTGCAGTGCTCGTGCCAGCTGAAACACAATCACCAAGCTGCTTGCTTCTTGTTTGCCCAACAGCCCCCACAAAGCTGGGGGATGGCATAAGAAAAGCTGGAAAATTGCAATACTTCATCTTCTACCCACTTCTTCTGTCAGCCTCTAGCTTGAGGCATGAGCATTCAGGGCAGGGCACAAGTGATTGGTTTTTACAGGGCCAGGCAGTGGACACAGGTTTATTTGTGCCTGAACAGCATGGAGATCATGGAGTGGAGGTTTGTCTCTGGGCTGCTGGGTGCTGTGATTCTGGTAGGGTTGCATCCAGCTCAGTGCTGTGCAGAGCTGGGGGCTGGTGGGTTGCAGAATCATGTGGACAACATGCTACTGCCCACTCCGAGCAGAGACCAAGCCTGGAGTTCCAGCACCACATTCCCAGGATGCAGAAAGATGCAGATTCTTGGATAAGAAATTATAATTGTAGTTATTAATTACTATAACTCATATACACTACTATTTTTATATCAATCATTATCCTAATAATACTATTTTACTAATAATTGTGTGATTACTTCTGGACCCCTCTGACCAATACAGGCTGAAGGCAGCCCTTCCCCAAGAAATAATTGCTGACTGGAATTCAAGAAGTAGAGAAACACAGGGTTATAGCAACTTCAGAGATAACTATGGGACAGGCTTCCACATAGAGATGGGAAGCCCTTCTCCAACCGCAGTCCGGTGCCCTCAGGGGACTTTCCCTGCGGGGCTGTGGCTTACATCTGTGTTGAGACAGCACAGTATTGCACCTATTCCATATTTCCATGCCAGGGCTTGGTTTTCTCCAACAATATCTCTGTGCTGAATGAGCCCTTGGCTCCTCTGCTCTCCTCTGGGGTGACAGTGGCTTGGTTTGGCACTCTGTGTTTCACCAGGATCGGCTCAGCGGGCGCTGCGCTGTTGCACCGGCCACGATCTCTCCATCTATTTGGATCTGTTCTTTCCTGGTGAGAGTTCAGTTTTCCTTGCCTTAAAAGGAGACAGCCTTCACCACTGATATATCTTCTCCCCTTGCTCCTCACCATAGTTTTCATCAGCTGATGGCACATCAGTATTCCTGGGAAACTGAGCTGCCCTTAACATCCAATTCCTCTCTGACTCCTGCTCTGCAGGCAGTGATGTATCTCTGCCAATTTACTGAGGAATTAGCTGGGGATAAAGATCTGTGTACACTTTATACTTTGCTTCCCAACACCCACCATTAATAATGAGCATGTCCTTTATGACCTGAGCCTTGTTTTAAGTGAATGCAAAATATTGTCCCTTTCCTTGGTGATCCACAGCCCTTGCAGCCACACACTGTTATCTGGAAGAATTCCAAGTGTTTTGGAGCAACGCACTGGAATACATCACAAATGAACCAGTTTTGCTTGTCTAAGTTTTGTCTCTGGGGATTTGGGAGGGATGGCAGGGGAGGCGAGGGATGAATATTTATTAGCTTGTAATCAAAGAAAGTGCTCTCTGTAACCAGACAGGCTACTGTCTGTATCTGATCCAAGAGAGACATCAAGATCCCTGTTCTTTGCTGTGCTGCAGCTCGTGCCCCTCCGAGCTGAGCAAATGGGTTGTAAAGCACTCCAAGAGGTGCCTGTCTCTGTTTAGATTTTGCTGCATCTGGATTTTCTTGGCCACATTCACCTGGGATTCTCCTGGAAAAACAGTCTCTGGATGAGTGGAGATGAACAGCAAAGTGCACGTGCCATGACCCTGAGAGAGGAGGTGCATTTTGGGTAAATTTGCACACATTTGAGCAGCCTGACCTGGTAGAAGGTGTCCCTGCCCATGGCAGAGATGGGAAACAAGATGATCTATAAGACCCCTTTTTTAAACCAAAACCAATCTGTAATTCTGTGAGTCAGGCAATTTACACGCTGATTGTACATCCTGGGTATCCTGAATAACCCCTCCAGACCCCATCCTGGATACCCTGAGCAGGGAAACATAACACCTCTCAAGCAGAAAGAAGACACAAAGCAGCAGAGAACTGGAGCTGTAGAGCAGAGCTGGGAGGCAGGGCTTTATGGAAGTGTTTGCCAGACTCAGTCCAGCTCCTGGACTGTGTGTGACAACCTCTGGTCTTGTAGTCTTAACCTGCTGGGAGTGGGATGCACAATTTCTTTGCATGGCAAAGGTGTCTGGATATAAAAGGTTTGCATCCTGCTGTTCTGCAATGCAGGAATTCTGTGCAGACAAAAGGGGTTTAAAGGTGGGACCCCAGTGCTTGGGTGTGCCCACTTGAAGACCTCTGTGTCATGAGAGGACAGGCAGCAGTGGGGAGCCCCAAATCTCTAAGGCAACATTCATAATTCTGCACTAAGCCAGGCACCAGGCATTCACAATGGTCCATACTGTTAAATTGTCATCAAGCTCCTTGGCACGGCGTCCTCCTCTCCCAGAGAGGGCCTGGGGACTCTCCAAGGGCTGGCATGGGGCAGGGACGAGCCCCAGCTGTCAGCATGGCTGAGGCCACCCTGGTTAGGGTTTGGAGAGGAGAAGAGGGTTTGGTTTGTAGGCCTGTGTTGTGCCATCTGGCTGCACCACTGCTCTTAGCCCCTTTTATTTACTGGTACAGGCATGGTCTCCTTGTTCAGCAAAATCCTGACTGTGAAACTGAAGGACCGCGTATCCCACCCTCTTGGAAATGCAGCTTCCCAGCTAAAAACATCTGGTAGGAGCCCTGCATTTGTGAGAGGCCAAACAGCAAATGCCAACAAACCATGCTGCAGGGATCAGATGAGATCAAGCCAAGGCTAGATCACTCCTGAGCAGTTTGGGGCTGAATTGTACCGTAAGAGACCATTGCAGGACCAAAGTCTTGGGCATGTGCTGTGTCTTTCTGCCATACTGCTCAGGTTGCCTCTGTGGCTGCTGCCTCAGCATCTCACACAACTCTCCAGGCAGAGAGGGATGGGCACACCAGTACCTCTGTTACAGACCAGGAGCTGAGGGGTTAAGTGACTGGGAACCTTCGGCACATCAGAGAAAAATCTCACAAATCGCAGGGCAGGTGTTAGCTAGAGATTTCTCTTACTTCTCAGCTGGAATGTCTACCCCACCAATATTCCAGCAGAGGACTTGGTGCAGGAGCACAGCTGCAGCTTTTTAGGCTGCCTCAGATGTGGACTGAGGGCTCTCTCTGCAGCAGGAGGTCCTGGGGGTGGGAAGGGGCTGTGTCTGCCCTGAATACAAAAGAGGAAAATATTTTCTTGTTTCCCAAAGCACCCTCCTGTCAGCACTTGCTCTCCCACCTACGAAGTGTCCATGCAGGAGGTCTTCTCCTGACCAGAAGAGACTGAGGACACTGGCAGGGCAAAGCCTGTGAACATCTGGTATAAACAAAGTCAAGCCTCTGCTTCAGAAACAGCCACACAAAAGAGCCCAGGCACTTCAGTGACAGTTCGTGGAGCACAATGTCCCTGATCACTGATTCCTTTGGGATGGCATCAGGGCAGCTGCAGACATCCTGTAAAGACCAGCAGTGTGACAAGAGCATCACTGCAGAGCTGAGAAAGGCAGGGTCAGGTATCTTGAGAGTGATCACAGGGAAGCAATAAAGCAACGTCCAGATTTGCATCAGAGCAGTGGCAGGATTGTACCCGAGTCCAGGACAGGGGAAAATCACATCCTTGGACCTAGGAGGGCAGTGAATGTCAAAGTAAATTCATAATTAATGTTGCACAGTAAAAAATAAAGCAAAACTTTCAGCATCTTTGTCTTGTGGGTTTGTCTTGGGATGCTGGTGTTTGGGATAAAGGTTTGGCAGCAGGCAGCTTGGTGGGGTCCTGCTGGGACATGCTGGAGGACACAGCTCCCTTCTCTTCAAACAGCCCAAATGGACGACTGGGGACTACAACCAAGGGCCCATCAGCACCTTGCAGGAGGCAGGATCAAGATCCTGAGGCACCAAAGGCAGGGCCCACGGCCCCTCAGAGCCAAGCTGTCAGCTCAGCCTGACGACGTCCCAGAGCTCTGCTGTTTCTGGCTGTTTGAGAAGCCCCATGCATTTGGCTCTTGCACACAGCTATGCCAGGCAGTTCCTTCCCTGGCATTTCAGTCCTGCCTCAGCCTTCTCCTGCTGCCTTTTCCTCAGGCTCCTCAGTGCAGCCTGTCTCCACAACACCTTCTGCAGAGCCACACCTCAGCTCATCCATCTCCTGCCAACACCACTGGCTGACAGTTCTGACTAAACAGCAGCCTCCAGCCTCCTAACAAAGTCATAGGGAATCCGAGTTTTTCTGGATCAGGGAAAAATGTCAGACCCTCCTGCCCTACCACGAGCCCTTTTTTACCCCCCTTTCTCTCCTTTTGCTTTTCCAGGGGGATTCGAGGACTCTTTGCTATGCTGCCAAGATATTGCTGTAGTAGAGAAATGGAAAAAATCTGGGTGATACATGAACTGATGCCACTTTTGGAGGTTTCAGACACAAAACTTTCCAGGGAAGAGCTTTAGCCTTTTAAGTTTTGGGCTGGCTCCCTGTGGGGGAGGTGCGAGGCTGAGACTGTCAGCTGGGAGTGTTTGCCATGGATGGAGCACGGGTCACGCCTGTGACCAGCACAGCTCATGTTCAATCCAGGTGCACATTCCCAAATGGATTTGCTTCAGCCTATGGAATCCTGCCTTTGTGCTGGGATTTCTGGAGCTCATCCTCAGCAGCCTGTGCACAGTGGTGTTGGTGACATGAGATGACACCTGCACGATGCCCATCAGGGGAGAAATGGCTCTTTAGGAAGCCCAGCCCTGAGAGGCTGGGCAAGGTCTGGATCAAAGCCTGGGGGGGTGTGATAATCAGCCTTTTAGGAGCTGTAATCCCACTGAAAGGCTTTTTTCTCCCGTTCAGCTGGAGGGCTCAGGCTCAGGTGTGAAATGTCAGACATGGGTGCTAAGCAATTGTAGAGCACACTGGGGTTTTGCTGTTGCATTTCCTTTATACCTCCTGTGTGGCTTGGTGTGGCTCAGGGGCCTTTTGTGACCTCACAGGCTCTGACATTTCCTAAACATATTCTCTGCACCTTCTTGGTAAGGTTCTTTTGACTTCCAAAGGTCTCAGCCGAAAAGTTTTTATGCATAAATATAGGCTTTATTTGACACTCCCTTGGGAAAAAAAAAAAAAAGGGGAAAAAAAAGAAGTAAATTTTGATGCAGTGTTTTACCTACTGCTTTATTCCTAAGAGGATCATTTTATAGAATCACAGAATACTGTGTTGGAAAGGACTTAAAGGATGAGCTGGTTCAACCTTTCTTGGCAAAAGATGGCCCAGCTGAATCTTAAATGTGTCCAATGCTGGGGAATCCAACTCTTCCCTGGGGAGATTATACCAATGGTTGATTGTTCTCATTGGAATGGGATGAATTGGTGATATAAAAACTGAGAATAAACCAAATGAAATGCTGTAAAACACTTCACTCCTCAGGGAGCAACAATCCCTCCGAGTCACCCAGAGGCAGCAGCACATCTGGTCAGTGGAGGGCAGAAGGACATTAGAAATGCAGGGCATGTGCAGGCAGCAGGGCATTAATCATGCCCCAGGGGATTTACAGACAATCCCCGTGGTGGAGAAGAAGCATCAGATCAACCAGGGAAGGACTGAGGCAGGACACAGCCAGAGCTGGAGCAGAATGACCACTCCCTCTCCCATCAGAGACTGCTCTGTGAACAGGCTGATATTAGTCCCACCCAAGCACGCACAGGACAGCACTGGGCAGTCCCAAAAAAGCTTTTCTCTGGCCTGACCAGCAACCTTTCATCACTTGTCATCTACCCCTCTGCGAGTTCTCACGCTGTGTCACTGGCACAGCGGCTGTGGCGGGAGCCTCAGCAGGGAGATGTTAATGAAAATCATCTATCAAAGGCAGGGCAGGACTCAAGGCAGATAGATGAGGGCACTGGGAGTGAGTCTGTGCTTCCAAGTGTGGGAGCTGCTGGGGGAAGCCTTTGCAAGAAGCCTGGTTTCACTGCAAGGCTCTTGTCCTCCTAGCCCACACCTGGATGGAGGGGACAGGGCCTCCAAGCAGTAGGGGTGGTGGTGGGCTTAGGGTTGGACACTCGCCTCTTTCCCAGCTGAAGGTGTGGGGAAAACTGTGTTCTCTTCTCCAAGGGCTTGGCTCATGCATGAGAGATTTGGCCTCCAGTTCCCTGCATTCCTCTATTTATCCCACGATAAATTCATCACTTGGGTGGAAGTGTAAATGTAGCCCAGGAGTGGTCTGAGATCTCCTCCATGAGGGGTGGTACCAGCAAGAATCCTCAGTCTTCTGCTGGGAAGGGAAGGGTGGAGATGACAGAGAAAGAGCCAGGCACTGCAGCCCATGGCTTTTCTTCATGCTCCCGCCTCTGTATGGGATGGATTGGCACACAGCAGTGAATAGACCCAAGTCTGAGGTGACTGATCCCTTCTGCAGCACTGAACCCTCCCTGAAGGGGTCCCAAGACCTTGTGTGGATCATACAGCCCTGTTCACACACCCTTTATTCAGGGAAATAAAGGTGTTTTTCACACCTGTGGGACCATACCTGCCTTCCTGCCACCAGATCTACACCTGGGCATTTCTTGGAGTCTTTCAGCAGAAGTGAGGTCCTGCAGCCTCTGCATCCCCTGTGAGCTTCTGGATGGACCCTGCTGGCTCTGCAGCCTCCCAGACTGAGGTTCAAGCAGTCAAGAGGACCCTGACTCTGCCCCAAATCCTGTGCTTAATTTAACAAAATGTGGCTGAAATCATAAAGACTAAGCCTTGCCAGCCCCCATACAGAGGTCTCACCGTGATGGTAAAGTTTCAGCAGATCTTATCCACAGGGAAAATACTCCTCACCTCCCAGGCTGCACAATCTGCATTCTAAGGCTCCTCACCCAGAAGTGTCTGTGTTTTCAGTGCCACCTTGCAATAGCTTTGGGGAGAAAAGTTAAAAAATAGGCTTTTTTATCTTCTTCTTCTTTTTGTTCTGACATGCACTTGTACTTTCCTGAATTCAAAGGGGGTTTTCAGGTAAAATGAGAATTTCCTTATAAAATGTCAGCTTTGGTAGAAATATTTTAATACTTTTGAAAACAACAAGCTTAAAAAACATAGGGTTTTTCCCATGTCTTTCCTGCTCACTTTCTCCCAAAAACAGGTGGGCAGGGAGAGGGAGGAAGATAGAATTTTTTCTGTTCTCTTTTTGTCAAAAAGAAAAAAAAAAATTACCAAAAAAGAAAAACCAGAGAGAGAGAGAGGAAAAAAATTAACATATTGCCAAGATTTTTTTTTTTTTTGTTATTTTGTACAGAGCATTTTTTTTTCCATGGAAAAAGACCATCTTTTCAAAACCAACTTCAGTTGCTGTTTTTCTATAATTATACCCCCAAGTCTGGGAACTAGGGCAGAGGAGGCAGTGAGCAGAGAGAGCACTACCGTGCAGACAACCCATGTAGCAAGCACGTTTTGGGATTTTAGGCTCTTGCAACTGTCCTGTCTCAGCCATATGGCACATGAGGCTTGTTCCAAGGTAGCGCTGCTTCTTTTCCTTTTAAACATCCATCAGGTTTTATGCCATTTTGCTGAAAGTTGTAAAGAAGGAAGGAAAAAGATCATGTAGCTGCCATTAGGATGAACTATCTAATTAGTGTGCAAAAGCACTTGCCTCCTGGAGGGAGAATGAATTAAATGACCTGCAGCAGAGGGTGATTCATTTCTGCTCTGCTCTTGCATTTCCCCTCTCGTGACATGAATCACTTGTCCACCAGCCTGTGCAGGGAGGAGGGCAGAGCTCCTGCATCAGCCTGTGGGGCCAGTCTGAAGGACTCAGACCCAAACCATCATGAGCAGCCAGACAGGTTCCCCCTTCTTTAGAGAGGAAGATGTTTATTCAGGTCTCATGTAGTCTTCTCTTGGCTTTTTTGCCTTGTGGAGAGAGTATCACACCTCCTGAGGGGTACCAGCTCTGACTGGAACACCCCCAGAGCTTTTGTCTCTCACCCAGGAGGCTCCTCTGCTCTTTGCTGGTGCTTCTGTTGTTTCTTGTGCCTCCCTCCTCTCCCTGCACTCACGAGCTGGTGGCCACCTCATGTCTTTGTGGACTGGTGGTCAAATGGCCAAAACTGCTCAAGGGTTTTGGAAGCTTTTGGAAAAGCCAGGTCTGAAATGTGCACAGACAGGTACTAGAGTCACAGAAGCCTCATTCCCCCAGGGAACTAGATCAAAACTCTTCCTAAGGTTGTAATTAAGCCTCCAGAAAGGTCTTGGAGGTGGTTTTAATGCAGTGCTATCCTGACATGGTTACCCAAAGCAGAAATTACAAGACAAATTGTCATCAGCACCTTCTTCCACCCCATGAGGTCGGTGATAGGAGCAGAGAAATTCCCTGACTCTTTGCAGAATTCAGCCCTTTCCCCTGGAGCAGGCTGATGTCCATTCCCCCAAATACAGACGCTCTGGACCATAATTTTGACTCAGAGAAAAACCCCAACCTGCTTCCCCCACAGGACTGGTGTGAGCAGTGACCATCTTCCTCCACAGCCTGTATGGAAAAGGGTTCTCAGACACTGCCTGGACCACACCAGGAGTTATAAGGATATTTTAACCTCTTTCTGAGAGAGAAATGAACTGTTCACTGGAGTAGTGTAGGATTTAAAAGGGGAAGTCCAGGACCTTTGCTGTTTGGTGGGGCTAGGTCTCACTTGTGCTCTGTCCACTTGGTGGACTTGGGCAGAAAATCTTGGAAAAACCTTTTAGGAAACAACGAAACTCACCACCTCACAGATCTCCATCTATCCTCTCCTTCCTGCTGTGGACATGCATACTCACAAACACCGGCTTGACCAGGTCATGCTTGGAGACCTGGTCAAACTTGTCTCAGCTCCTCTCCTTTTGCAGAAAATATTTCTGTTTGCAAATATTGCTGTTTCTGAGAAGATCCTGTTCTGCTGCTGTGCAGTGCCTGTAGATTTGGCTATCATGGTAAAACTGGGCTGGTCTGCTACCTTAATCTGCTGCCTTTGTATCATGGGTGACAAAAAAAAAAAGGCACTTAGAAAGGACATGGGAATGCAATTAGTAGCTAAAACCCACTCTGTCAGGGGAAAAATTTGAAATATGTCACCACCAGAGTCGGACAAAAAAATTGCTGTTGTGTCTTTTGTTAATTTTCCTTTGTTCTTGTCAAAAAAATATTTATGGTAGACAAAAATGACATGAAATATCCAGATGGCTGTTTCTGCAGCTACTAATTCAAACTTCTGAATGGACTTGATCTTCATGCTCTAAGGAAGCAAAATTCCCTGTTGTTTAAAGGAATTTTTCCTCTACCCTCTCATCTCCAGGAAAACTCCCAGACTTCTGGGCAAAACAAGGATTTTTCTTCATTTTCCCACTGAAGCTGCTCCAGTTGTGTAAGAGCTTTAAATCACAGAATCATAGAATAACATCATAGAATCCTAGGATATTATGACCTTATGGTCTTTAAGGTCCCCTAGCAAGGGACCTTAAAGATTATTTAGTTCCAACCAGCCCACCATGGGTAAGGATGACACCCAGAGATCAGTTTGCCCAGGGCCCCAACAAACCCAGCCTTAAACATTTCCAGGGATGTCCACGTCTGTGGGAACATGGACACTGACCTGGACACCTGCATGGAGGGTGCTCAACCGCAGGGATTGGTGATGTTGTTTCATTTCACTGAATAGTGAATTTTGGGACTGTGGAAGGATGAGTGCTTCCCTCAGCACATCAATGACCCCAGTGAGAGGTTGAAACTGTGGGGTCATGCACTGCAATTCCCAGGTATTGAATTTCTCAAAAAGCCAGATGTATTCAGCTCTGTGAGGGTTCAATGCCTCTGAGGGTGTCCAGCACCTCACAGAAAGTGGTTTAAATAACTTTGTGAGGCAGCATGGTGAAGTGTGTCTTGACAAAGCAAAAAGGTTTTAATGAAAGAAGAAAATAATACAAAAACAAAAGAGCAAAGCTGAACACAGTGTAGGAACAGGTCCCACACACCTGCTACAATACCCTGAAAATGTGCTGAGAAGCCTCCTGCTCTCCCTTAAGTATTGAATTATTTGGATGGGTTTTTTGGCAAACAGCCCAATAGAGAAGAGCTACTTTTCTGAGAAACAGGTAAAGAGACCTATCAGTGTTTTTGTCTTGGCACTGAGCCAATTGCTGCCAGGAGAGCAAAGAAGTTTCTAGGTCCTTTTACCTTATTAGAACAACAAGGGATGAGTCTTAAACCTTTCCCTATATGGAAACCCCTGCTCAGGTGTGGGGTGCATTTCTACACCCCGGTCATTCTTGAAGAGATTTCTTATTTGTTAACAACTTCCTTGATTAAAGACTGACATTTCCATTTCTGCCTGTAAACCAGGTGTGAGTTCAGCCCTGGGGTACAAGGAACAAGAGAGGACTCCAGGTTTTGACCTGGAGGCAGCAGTGCTGGCCCCAGGTGAGTGATGGGGACGGTGACTCGGAGAGGCAGCCGGAGTTCGGCGTGAAACCACCCCAACTGCCCACCTCCAACCTGCCTGGCTCTGACCAGACAGCTCTTAAGTGCTCCAGATGGGGCTCAGCTTGGCCAGCCTTGGCCTGCCCCTTTCTTCTGGCTCAACCAACCTTGCCAAACAGCCATCGCTTCCCTGGAACATCAAAGGTCTTCCTTAGACCCTGTCAATCACGGGGCTGTGTTCCCCTGATGGGCGTCCATGTGTGACAAGGAGCACCGGGGGATCCCCAGCCTGAGGTGGGAGAGCAGCCTGCTTTCAGAGGGGACCATTCATGTCATGCCACTTCCAATTTAGGATGTGCTCTTGGAGGCAGCGAGGTGGAAGGGGAGCTCGTACCAAGCCTGTGAGGCAGGTGCTGCTGCTGTAGGACCCCTGCGCTGTCAAAAGGGAGCTGCTGGATGAAACAGTCCACACGTGTGAAAAGGCAGCCTTTCCTCCCCTAGCCTGGTGGCACATCCCCACATGGGGAAATGGTCCTCAGCCTCTGTCAGCTCCACTCACATCAGTCATGTCTCGCTGGGTCCTCTGATGGATGGAAACGGGCAGGACCCATCGCAACCGCTTCCCGTCAGCCCGGGGCTGCATCCGCAGAGATTTCACTTCAGGAGGCCACGTGCTGTGCTCCCTCCTGCACTGAGACACAGGAGGTTTGTCTCCCTCTCAGGAAAGGCTCCCTGGATAATGTAGGATGTTCCCAGATGGCTGCTGCATCAGCTGGCACAGGGTGCTGCATGAAAGAATGGCTGTAGTGGCCATCCCTCCCTCTCTTGGAGTTTCAGGACTGTGAGATCCAGTCTAGGGGCTTTGCAGCACTGGTGGGCACCAAAAGCTGTGCCTACTGCAAGCTCCAAAGCAGTTTTTCCTCCCTCAGTTGGTGTCTACAAGCAACGGGTGGCACAGGGGACATCTCTATGTCCCTTTCACAAAACTGCTGTAAAAGCTGCTATTTCCAGAGCCCAGGAAGGGCTGTGAATACAGAGGTTTTGAGCAGGTTGGGGACATGTCCTCTTCACAGGGACATATCACCCACTTGGCAGTGGGCTGTGGTGTCATGGGGACAGCTGAGTACAAGATTTGAATGCCTGGGTTGTTTTCTGAGATGAAACTGAAGATGGGTTTCCCCACTTGTGTGTTTAATTAAGAAAGATGCACTGTTCTCATAAAACGTCCTTTCCATTCAAACCCACTCCTTGCAACAGGTCTGTGGTGCCAGATGCTGATTTAATACATGTGCAGGAGAATCCTGACCTTAATGCAGGTCTCTTTTTTCCTCTCTTGCTGGAGGAAATGCTTGCAAGTAATGTACCATGTTACAGCCACAATAATGTTTAATGGTTGTGTCCTGTGACTGAGGTTAATGACTAGTTAAGGAAGCTTTTACACTGAGGAATAAAAAAATGTATAAAATGGCAAGGAGCAAGAAAGAGGGTAATGACAGATTCTGGCAGCTGCCTACCCCAATTTCAGTCCCAAGGAGGTGGATGTTGTAAAAGCCAACCCAGCAAGCCCTTCTCAGGGCATTGGCTTTGCTAAATCTTTGGGAGGGTGAAACAACACACGTAGCTCTGTGCAAGGAACCTGCTGCAGATGGGTGAGAATCTTCTGCTGCAAACAGACCTGGATATATTTCTTTGGTACCTCGTGGACTCACACAGGCTCCCACAGCCCTACCTTAAGCCAAGCCACTCCAAATGCCTCACAGTGATGCTGACCCGGCCATCCTTGGTAGGTCACTCTGTCTCCTCCCTGTGTGCCTTCATCAGGGCTTGACGAGCTCAGGCCTCCTTTGAAAGGCCACACAAACTTAATGGAAATGCTCACCTGTGTCTGTGATCACTGATGCTGGGCCCCAGAAGCAGACTGAGTCTCTTTGCTGGCTCCAGACCAGCCCTGCACCAGGGGTTTTTTGTTAAGCCTCACTCTCCTTATGGTCCTGTTTCCCAGCTGAACTTCCAGCCTTCTGTAACCAGACTCCATTTATCTGTCTGTGGTTGCATGCTTGCCTCCCCCCTGCTCCCTTTTTTTTTACAGTTGTTACTAAAAGGGATTTTTTTTTTTCTCCCTCCTTTCTTCTTAATGATTTGCTGCTTAAAAAAAAAAGAGCCCTGCTGTGCCTGTACTGATGATAAATGAGAGCCAAGGGAGTAGCCAGGGCTGGTGGGTGACCCAGGTCTCTCCTTTCCCAAGCTCTGAGCTGTGCCCAGGGTGCCAGCTGTGGGGCACTGCCCTTCCAGCTGCTGCCAGATGTGCCAACCCCTCCATCACTGCCTGCTCTCCACAGGCACAGGGTTGGTCTCCAGACTGAAAAGAAAAGGCTGAGAAAGGGAGAAGGCATCCCTGCTCTGTGGGCTTGTTGGCTGGGGACAGCAGCCTTGCAAACAGGCTCCAGAGGCGGGACCAAATCAAGGTGGTGTTGAAATTTAATTCCAGCTGGCAGCTTAAGCACTGCACAACTACTTGCTCACATTCCCCACTACCGGTGGGGGGAGAAGAGTTGGAACAAAAAAAGGTGAAATCCATGGGATCGTATAAGACTGTTTAATAATTGAAAAAAATAAAATGTAATAACAATAAAATGTAATCATTATAATTGTAGTGAAAAGGGAGACAACAAAAAGAGAGAGAGAAATAAAACCCAAGAAAGACGAGTGGTGAACAACACTATTTCCCACCACCCAGTGACTGGTGCCAGCCTGATCCTGAGCAGCGAAAGACGAGTGGCAGCCAGCTGGCCCCATTTACACACTGCACAGGATGTTCTGTGGTATGGAATGTCCCCCTGGTCCATTCAGGAATTCAGGGCAGTGTCCTGGCCATGCTCCCTCCCAGCTTCTTGTGCACCTCCTCACTGGCAGAGCATGGGACCCTGGAAAGTCTGTGATTTAGGGTGAGCACAGCTTAGCAACAACTGAAACATCAGCGTGTTAGCAAAATTATTCTCATCCTAAATCCAAAACACAGCCCTATACCAGCTACTAGGAAGAAAATTAAAAAACTACACACAGCACTGTCTGACCCTCTGCAATGCTCCACAAAGCCCTGCTGAAGGCCAGGGTTGTGCCTGACCTTGGCATGACATTTAAACCTTGTGGGCATTGAGACAGGAGGGCAGACTCTGAGGATGTGAAGTCCTGACCACTTGATCAATGCTCCCAGAGGGTCTGAATCCAGTGTCCATTCCTGCCCCAGGCATCCAGGTGACTGTGTTACCCCAGGGTTAGCAGAATAAACATCATCAACCCTAAGAGTGCTATAAACACCACTTCCTGCGTTTTTCTTGGAGCATCTGAGCCTCAGAGCCTCTCCTGAAAGTTACCTGAAAGATGAAACCTCTTTCTTCATCTTGAGCATCTCATCCATGTGTCAGCACTGGACAGAGCTGAAATAGCCCTGGTGCATCCAGCCTATGGTCAAGATGCTTTGGTATTTCCAGGGCACCATTCCGTTTATGCTAAAGCACAAAACCTGAGGGGGAAAAAAACCCCATGCAAAGCAGGACATACAACCTCATCTGCTTCCTGTGAGGTTTTTGTGTGACGCACCTCACAAAGGGAGAAATTAGGGTCTAGATAAGGCTGCCTCACTGGCATTCAGAGAGCAGAGTAGTTTCCTTGCTGTTCACTGCTCATAGCAGCGTCTTGACTCTCTTTGGGATATTTTTATTGCTGCTGGTTGTAACTTGGACACACATTGTGTGTAGTCTGCAGGATAAAAATAGCTGCAGTGCCTATTTCTGTCAGAGCAGAGCGCACCAAACCTTTGTTTACCAGTTGCCTTTGATTTAAATTTAGCAGGAAGCCGAGCACTCGAAAGCAGAGGGAAGCTGTGTGACATGAAATCCACCCAGCTAATTTTAGATCACTCTCTGCACAGTGCTGCAGTGGAGAGGTGGGTGTAGGTGTGTGATTGCACACAGGTGGAAGGGGAAGGAAGAAAGGGATTGACCCAGTGTGTGCTGTCACTAAACCTGTCACCCTTGGCAGCATCTGCCTGGATAAAGTGAGTGTCCCAAAGCTGCCAGCTGGGCTTAGGGAGACCATTCAGCCCCCAGCATTGTTCCCATCCCCGAGATGGGGTGGTGGGAGTGTGTGTTGCAGGGCTGCTTGTTTTGGCAGATGTGGTGGTTACAGGGTGAGCTCTCAGAGGGCAGTAGGAAAGGAGTGTTCCTCTCTTTTTTTCAACCCCCACCTCCCGGAGTATTGAGATTTTCAAGGACTATCTGTTTCCTTGCTTTGTGCAATATATATTTTAAGAAAACTCACAGCTTTGCTCTCTGTGGGAAAAGCTTGGAAATACAGCTCTGAAGGTTTCAAAATCAGTTACAAATGAAGGAATCAAATACAAACCTCGGTATGTTTTTTATCCTATGTTCCCATGAAATCAAACCCCATGTGATCATGACCCCCTGGCCTCTCCCTCAAGGTTTGGCAAGGATGACATTATAAGAAATAACTTTTCCTGGCAGACGAAGAGAGTCACTGGGAATAGGAAGCAATGGCTTCTGATGGATGAACGTGCAAGATATAACATGCCTGCCTCAGTTTCCCAAACTTCAGAGTGGACAGTCTCCTTCGCCTAAGGGTCCTGTACATTAATAATATATAATACAATAAATAAATAAACCCTGACATGGGGGAATTGTTTCCAGCTCTGGAATTTGTGTCCTTATCCCCACCATTTCTTACTTCACAGAGGAGGTGCTAAGGTTGTCATAGGCCCTTGGTGAGGGGCTGTGGATATACAGAGAAAGCACTGACATTCAGCAGCAATTAAATCAGCTTTGCCAGGAGGGTGATTTATATCATGGCATTCCAATGTCACTCACATCCACTTGCTTTTATAAACCTTCCAGGGCTCCCACCCAAGGCCCAGAGTGTCAGGATATCCCAACTGATGCCAAGAACTCTGTCTGGCTGTGCCTTTCCCACCAGGTAGGACCAATGAGCTCTGCAGCACTGTTTGGCTTTTTCTCATCTGCTCAGGTCAATGACAACCCCTTGTTAAAGACAGGCAGCTATTTTCAGTGTCTGCCACTCACATATGTAAAGTATATTGAAATTAAAGCCAGGCGCTCAGCAAAGTGAACCAGCACAGGTTGGTTTGCTTCAGTGGGAAGACTCTCATTTAGACCACTGGAAGATCTGTCCCATTTCCTGTAAAACATCTTATTTTAGGGGACATTTGATGCACTTGTATTTGTTTGTTTGTTTGTTTATAGCAGGACTATATTTACTTGAATCCATGATGCTCTGTCAGAAATAACTCTGAATATACTCAGAGCTGTTTCAGGGAAGCAAATAAACTTTTAAAGCTTTTCAAAGAATCTTTTCAATCTGACATGATGCTGGTGTCGCATCCAGTTCCTGTGTGAAACTCTGTGAACTTTAAAAACATCCCTGTTTAGAAGACCCTTAGGAGGATGATGTTCACCCATAACCTTGCACACTTGGGTGAGACAAAGGAGGCCTTTATGGGTTTCATTTTCTATTATTTTCATGCCTGCGTCTTCCAGTTTTTGTGTCTGTGGATTTAGTTGCTGGGTTTGCTTTTATTTTCTTCACCCACCCAGCTGAAGCTCAAAAATCAGACGTACAAACATCTTGAAACTGCAATATTTAAATTTGGGAGCTATTTTCCCAGTTAAGCGGTGTTTTTGTGTACTGAGAGGCAAAGCACCTCAGTAACAGCAGCACATCCACTCGGGGAAAGCTATTCCTTGTTTTCTGGCACAAAGAGCCCTCCCTGAGCTCCAGCTGCATCCCTCTCTGCTCTCTGGAGTACAGCATCACCTCACGGGAAACAGAAGGCGATTCAAGCGACTTCATCTCAGCGAGGGAATCGAAGATGGCCCTTGTAGTTCCAAACTTGGCAGGAAGGGTGAAAAAACCCGCCGGGCTTTTGGCTAAATATGGCTTTTTCAGGACAGCTCCAGGCAGCTGGCCGCAGTTCACTCCCGAGCGCCATCCATCCATCACATCCTCTGGACGTTATTAATGAGGATGCGAGCGTGCAGCGGCAGCACGGACAGGCTGGAAGGGGCTCCCTCGTCCCCGGCACGAGGCTGTGGAGAGGCCGTCTGTGTTCCAGCTGCCATCCCCTCCGCTGCCAGGGCCCCCTGCCCCGCCGCCTCCCGCCCGCTCCCGCATCTGCTCCGCCGGCAGCGCTCCCACCGCAGGGCTTCACACGGAGCCCCGGGCTCTGCACTGATTGTGAAAGGTGTTCAAGGGGTGGAGGGCCCTTCTGGTGGGTTGGGTGGGACCTGGGCAGCAATCAAGACAAAGGGTGTCTAGGAAATGGAGCCCTGATGTTTAGGAGAGGCGTGAAGGCATGGAGTTGGAGGTATCCTGCTTGGTGAGGCTGAAGGAGTTTGAGAACAAACTCGGAGCAGGATGAATCCTGTAGTAACATTGCACAAGCCCTTGTGAACCACTGAACACCAGGCTGAGCAGATGTGCACCTCACCACGCAGCATCTCTGGAAAATAGCATCACAAAAGTGGTGGCAGGGGGGATTTAGGGATTTGGGGTAGTACCTGCAGGTGAAACATGAGACTTTTGGCTTTGCAGGGGTTGGTGGAGGCAGATTTCTCTATACCTTTTGAGTGTTTGGAGGAGAAACATCCTGCCTTTCTTCATCAGTGCCAAGAGCAGGCACCCAAAAGGGGACTTTGGGGTGCTGCTGGTGGGTTGTTGGAGTCTCTGCTTCCATGAAGAAAAGAAGACAGGCTCAAAGAAACATGATTAAAAATCTGTATGGGCAAAGGGTGGTGCTGGGCTGCCACTGACGGAGCTGCATCTTCTGAGATCATTCCCCAAACAAAGCTGGCAGGTGAGACTGCTGAAGAGCAGGGCAAAGACCTGGAACATCCCCTGTCCTTCCTGAGGGAAAGAAGCCCAGTGACACTGGGCTGAGTGGGAATAAAAGGAGCTCTTCCCTCCCAAAACAAATTTAATGTAATGAAAATAAAGACTTAAGAGAAATATTGCAGGCAGAACCCAAAGTAAATGACTTCAGAAAGGGCCTAATGAGACTGACACTCTCTTCCTTGCCTCTTCAATAAGATAAGAAGATTTCAGCTCATGATAGGCCAAGGGTTAACTCAGGAGTTAATGCAGATTTTGAAACATAAGCCAGGAGTCCTGCAAATTGAAATCCATCCACTCTAGTCCCACACTGTAGCAGAGAAATTTACTGGTGGGTGCACCTTCAGCAAAACCTACTCCTTAATGAAACTGTCTGATTCATGTACAAAATATCAGTGGAAAAGGGGAAATGAAAAGCTTTTCTCTCCCCAACACAGATGCCATGAAATTAAAGTTCTTTGATTGCACACCTCAGTGGAAAGGCAGTAAGTAAAGGGTTGCACTAGATGGGCCATCCACATCCCTCCCCACCCTATTCACTGTCATTCTGAAAAATGCACTGGAAAAAAGCTCCTGGTATGGTGAGAAATATTTTTCCATTGCCCTGACACCTTGAGTCTTCCCCACCACCACCAGACACCTGAGGGGACCTGTTCTTGAGGACATGAGAACAGATAATTGTGTATCTGCTTCCAGTTAAGGCGTCCTGCCAGATTACTCCATGACATGTGAACTTAGAGACAAATGCATTTGTGAAGATTCTAGGGACAAGACACAGCTCTGGGTGATGCTGAGGGCTGGCAGGTACCTTACCCTCTATCTGTACCCCTGATCCTGGTACAGGCCAGTCAGAGAGGAAACATGGTTGCAATCTGTAGGAACTGTTGCATTGAATTTGGGGAGCGATGGACGAGTGCCAATTTCCACTCCCAGGCAATAAGAGAGGTTTAATCTGAACTAGTGATCGTGCTCATAGTTTGGCAGAATAACCATATCTGTAAATGCCCAGCATCTGTAAATCTACTGCTTTTGATGTCAAAGGGTTTTCATGTGTTTTGCAAAGTAAAATATTGACTAAAATATGACCTATTGGAACCTTCTCTGATGACTGCTCAGTGCTGGCAGGCGATAAAAAGGGTGGCTGGGCTTTTTTTGCTCAAGTTTGGTTCCAGCAGATATAAAAGAAGCAATTCAATTAATTGGCTATAGAATGAGGTTCAGAGGTTGTTTAGAGTGAGCTGTGAGATGAGTTGCTGCATTAAGGCTTTTTTTAAATGCACCCAGTACAGATAAACCTACAATTTTCCATAAGTGTTTAAACAACACCGGGCTGACATAAACATTGCAGAGGTTCTGGCCTTTAACCTCATGCACACAAGCCAAAGATTTCTTAAAACTCAGCTCATTCAACCAGCCTTTTCTTGGTTTTCCAGCTCTTTCTCTTCCTTCACAGCTGTTCAGTGTCGTGTCTGAAAAGCCCTTAGAAGAAAGACCTTCTCAAACCTCAACAAGTGCAGCTTTTCCTGCGCTGAAGCGCCTGAGAATTGTCCACAATACATTGACCTGTCCCTGCTGCAAAATGTGAATCTCCCCAGTCTCTAAAGCGGCAGCACTTTAGTAGGATGCAAATGGTTTTGTGATGGAAAGGCACTGGGGAATGGTGAGTTAGAGTATCTGGCTCAGGAAGAAGAGCTCTGGAGGCTGAACTCTCCTCCCTGGTGGATGGAGAAGTTTTGTTTGAAGGACAGGCCTGACCCTTGGGTTGGCTGTGCTGGTGTTGCTAGGCCCAGTTCAGATGCCAGTACTGTTGGGTAAGAGTTTTCTGAACAGCCTTTTTTTCATTAGGAAATTATAATTTTCAAAACCAAACCTTTGGTTCCCAAGTCCAACTGGTTTTGGGAACAGAGTAGGAATTAAAGCTGGAGGAAAAAGGCTCATCCCTTTCCCTTTGTATGGTATGATAACTGGGCCAATGCTGAAAGCAGTCTCCTCTCTAGTTACAGATGCTGGGATCAAACCTCCTCTCTGTCTTGCTCAGAGCAGTGACTTGAAAATCAGCCTTCACTCACCACAGCAGAGCTTCCTTAGTGTCTAACTGTCTGGGTCATTATGGCTTTTGCCAGAAAATGTAAAAATCTATGGGTCCCTTGAAATCCTGGGTGGGAAAATCTTTCACATCTCTAAACCCTTCTCAGAAGAAGAATAAAAACATCTTAAACATCTGGGACAGGACTTTTTTATTGTTATTATTTCAAGCCAAGATAAGGCATGACATTATATTTAATGCTGATTGACCAGAGAAGAAAATGGGTTGCTTAGAATGTAATGCAAAAAAATTCTAACAATGCATGAGAAATCCTGTAATAACAGACCTACTTGAGAATTTGAGTGGCATGAAATGTGAAGTGTACTGTTACTTTAATTGTATTTTTATGCAGACATATTCAATTCCTATTAGTGGCAGAGTTGTGTTTGCATTTGGCCAGAGGCAAAGAATTACTAGTGGACAGTTTAATCAGGATGAAAGAAGGAAAATAAAATTAATGTAGCATGTGCTGGGCTCAGACATTTGTGTTGGAAGATTTTTAACATCTGTATTGTGTGAAGCTTGGTCCTGTTTATTTTAAAAACCTGAAAATGAGGGTTGAATTATTTCACACTGGAGTTATGGTTGCCAGTCATTTAGTTCAAGGGCTGAGGTTAGTAAATGAATAATTCCAGTTTGTCAGAAGTCTTTGTTGGTAGTCAGTGGTTAAAAATCAAGGGCTGAAGATGTTGCTGCTTTACTCCTGTGTAAATCCACCAGTCCATTATTTATATAATTACTGCTTTGAAGCCAAGTGCAGATGGAGATCCTGCTGGGCTGGAGAGCCCATGAATACCCGCAGCTATTTAGCAAATACCCTGAAATATTTCATAACTCCACTGGACAGAGCAGAAAGTAGAATCAACTTGCCCATGTCCTGCCAGTGGGTGGCCAGTGCCTAATCCAGGAGAGGAGCCCCAAAATAGGGCTGACAGAGCCAGAAATTTGAAGCTGTGTGATTACAGCTGAGATCATTGAGATGAGCCAGAAGGTGATTCCTCCTGTCCTCAGACAGACCCCTCAGGTGGAAGTGTCAGATGAGGTGCCCCAGAGTGGTGCTGCTTCTCTGTAAACAGAGATGATGACTATGAAGACAGGAGGACCTGTGGTCTGAAAATTCTACTTTCCAGGTTTTTGAAGCAGGTGAAAGTGATTCCCACCATGCCTCCTGACTCCTCAGCCAAAAACATAATCCCAGCGTTTTTAGATTGGGTCTGCCTGTGCTACTCACCCACCCAGACCTCCAGCTGACATCATCTGCAGTGACATTGACAACATGTCAGTGCAGTATTTTCTGAAAAAACAAAATTTCACAAAAAAAATCTATCACCCGAATAAAGGGAAAACTTGAGAAAGTTATTCTGCCAAGTGGTAGAATTTGTGTTTATATTTCTATCAGCACTGGCTTCTCTGGAAGAATCTTGCCCTGACGTGATCAATCAGAGAAGAGGAATTTTTTCTGCTTGGCCCTCATTTATTTTACCATTTAATGCTGAGTCTGTTTAGTCAGGAAGGACTTGCTTCCAGACTGCACAGTCAATGAACGATTCATCTTGTCCAGGAGCAAATTAAGCAGAGTGAATAATTAAATGGAAGCACTCAACCAATATTTCTCAGAGCTCTCTTAAACAATTCCCCACAGTCTCCTTGCATCCTCACCCCCAGACAGCTTCAACCCCTCTATTCAGCAGCACCATGTCCAACATCCAGCCCAGCCCAACACTGCCAACACTGGCCAAAGGTTGTTTCCTTCTGGGTGGTCACTGGGGAACGCTTGGTGGTCTCTCTCCCATTCCTACGGGAAAATCTTCTGGACCACAAACCTCCCTCTCCATTTTGCCAGGATTCATAAGGCTGGGAATGGGGTTGGGATTGATTGGGCAGAGTGAATGAGGTTGCCAGAGGAGGTGGCTCCTCTGGGAGAGAGGGTTCCTCGTGTCAGTGCTGCCCTTCAGGGACACACAGGGCTGTTGGTCTGGCAGGTTTCCCATGTGAGCAGGAAGGGGAATGCTAAATGAGGGTTTCCAGCCAGCTGATTGCATCAGGAGGCTTCAGACAAGGATGCTCAGACCGTTCCAGGTGAGTGTGGGGAGGGATGGGTTGTGCTGCGCAGGCTGGGAGGCGCAGAGGGTGTTGGTGTTCACTGAGGGCAGGCTGAGCAACAATGGGAATCTGAGCTCTCCCAGTGAAATTTCTTTATGGTATTCGCAGGCTAAACAAGCAGCAGAGGTTTCTGCAGGCATGAAGAGCCAACTCCTTCCTCGCCATTTCCTTCAAACCACCCGTCTTGGCAGGGCAGAGCATGATGGGTTTAATGAAAAAGTCCTCAGTCTTTTGACCCAACTCCAGTTACCTTGGAGGCAGCCGAAGCCAGAGCCCCAGCTGATGTCTGAGGTGAAAAGATCTGAGGCCACCTGGCTTGTGACATCACCTGAGACCACCACGATGGTGGCCTAGGGCAGAACATGTTGACATGGTTGCTTGGTGACCTCGAAGGTGTTTTGAGAGGTGAAGGGGACCTTGACAGTGATTGTTGATTTAGGAAGATTTTGGAAAATAAAGGCATCAGGTAAAAGATGAAGGGGAGGAGGACTTTCCTAATCACTCAATACATGCTGTTCTTCTGTGCTATACTGTTGTTAGAGTAGGTTGGGAATTTTTTAGACAAATGTATTTTCTGCAGAAAATTGTGATGGTCATAAACCACTTTTCATGAGATTTAGAAACATATATCCATAGAATCATTTAGGCTGGAAATGGCTTTTAAGAACATTGAGTCCAACTGCAATTTTATGCAAGTCTTGGAAATTATTTTAGGGACAGGCAGGACCTTGCTCAGATCTGTATCCCACTGACCAGGTTGTAATTTTTCCAGAACCTCAGTGCCAAGGGATGTGGAAATCCCAGCATCAAGTTGTGGTTTCAAAAGGACATTTGAATAAAAACGAAGCACCTCCAGCAGGCAGTTTAAGAGGCAGAGCCACTTTGGGACAGCCAAAAGCCACCCTGGTCCGTTCATCATTTGGCCTGGACAAATGTTCCTGGATATCAGGAACAGGGACTTGAGCCCCAGCATCCCAGAGTGGGGCAGAAGCAACCTGTCACCATGCTGGGTCTTGGACAAGAGGATAATTTCATTTCCATCTTAAAGAGTGGAAATTCTGGACTTTGTCTCACTGAAAATGGGGATCCTTTGGAAATCATGAAAAGTTTTAATGGGACACAGAAACGTTTTCCCGCCAAACCCCAATTTCCACCACATTATAACAGGCATCTCTGAGAATAGAAAAAGGGAGGAAATCTTGGTTTTCCCATAATGCTGTTGCTGTCAGACCGGCAATTTTTCACCACTGTAGATGCCACTATCACACAATTCCTAAGCTGAAAGGGGCCCAACAGAGTGAACAATATCCCAATTGGGAAGATAAGCTGCAAGACATTATCCAGAGAGATATAAATTGTAGTAATCTATTTGTTCTCTTGCCCATGGGGTCCTCGTAGTAAACAGGGAGTGCTGGGAAGCGGGTGAGTTCTGACACATCATTTCTCATTGTTCCCAAGGGATGGTGAGCAATCCTAGTGCTGGCAAGCCAGACAGGCAGTAAATGTTTCCTAGAATACAAACAGAGCAGGAGCCAGTACATAAAGGCCGCAGAATCACTGTCAAAATGTAATCAGATGAAAAAAAGAAAGCAAAAGCAGAGACCAAGACATGGATGTGACACCCTGGAGAGGGTGAGGAGGAGTGTAATGAGAACCTGTGAGAAGGTGAAACTCACTCCCTAAAGGATTTGAGGAACTTCTTTAATAGGAAAATGCAGGGACAGGCAGGACAACTTTCCAGTGGTCTGTGTTTGATGCAAATCAGGGGTGAATCTCTGCTAATGACTCAGTTTATTAAGTCTGAAGATCTTCTGCCCTTTTGTTACCATTTCCTTCTTCCAGGTGAAAGTTAATCTCACAAAAGCACCATTAAAAGCCAGGGACATTAGGCCTGGAATGGAGCCATATTCCAGCCTTGCTTCTGAGTCAGTGCACTTGCACGTTTCCAAGCGCTGACAGCTTTTCATGGAGAGGCAGTGGAAGCTGGCAGCCCTGGAGCTGACCCCGTGGTCACACTGTGGTCCTGGGTCCCAGTCCTTGCCTGGGAAAAGCACTGACATCTCACCTCAGAGCCTGGCAGCGTCTCAAGCCAGCTTCCGAATGTGCAGAGGGAGACTTTGGACAACTTATGGAGACAGCAGGATGCCAGCAAGGACATTGACAGCCTGAACAAAATCCTTCAAACGGGTTAAAAAATCAGTATATCCCTACTAAGAGAGAGGACAGAAGCCACGAGTGGGGTTCAAGGTGGCAGATGAATCCAGAGGGTACAGAGGAGATGAAAGTGAGAGGGAAGGAGGCACCTGGAGCTGTCAGCTTGCACCCTCTCAGCCAGGCCTGTGCTGCTCAGCTCTTTTACTGCTCTGCTTCCCTTCTGCCCAGCCACCCCCCTGCAGTTCTGCTTCCCTGCCCCGAGCAGGCACCTGCAGTTTGGAGTTGTGCTCACTGCCAGGTGCAGTTTGCATCTTGGTTGACTTTTGCCCGAGCCTGAGATGGGGGAACTTGTTCTCCATCCCCTTGCTTGACTTTCTGCTTCCCCCTGGCAGCCAGCAGCACCACGTTGTGCTGTGACCTTCTGAGGGACGAGGCAGGAAATATCTTCCTGGCTTAAATAACGAATCTAAAAATCAATTTGTGGAGAGGTTGGAAAGCAATGAGCATACAAATTAACCGGTGCATGAGTAATACATTTGCATCTTGTGGATCCAGTTAACTTCAGAGCAGGCAAAATTTATAACCTACTGAACTCCAAGTATGAGGCTTAAAGAAATTACTGGGAGGAGAATTATTGGGTTGGATACTAGACATCATTCCAGCCCTCATTAATGTTTTCATGTGCTTTTGAAGGTTTCTCCCTAGCAATACCCATTACTGAGTTTGGGGAAAAAATCAGCCACTGAGATCACTTGGAAAACACTTAGCCTCCTCCCTCTCATTTCCCCAAGTTGCATTATTATTCTCCACAGAAACCCGATGGTCAGACAAATTACTTTACAAATGAGATTCTGATAACAGAAATCATGTTATAAGCCAAATGCTGATGATGTGCAGATACAATATCAGGGAAAAGAAATCTTTTTGCCATGTGCATGTATTTAGATAGATGGTTCTATTTTATGGGTGCATTTATGGCACTTTATGACAGTTGCTCTGCAGTTGTGCTTACACAGAGCCCAGGCAGAGCTCTGGTTTGGTTCAGCCTGACTATTGAGCTAATCCTAGTGGTTCTGTGAAAGGAGTCAGTTGTGTGAAGCCATCAGGTCTCCAAGGTTTTGGGCTTGTTTGAGATTTCACAGGCCATCCATTGACAAATCCCTGTGAATAATTTTTATGATCCTGTCACTTGAGAATAGGCATCTGTGGACACCAGTTCTGTGGGTCAAAGAGTCTTAGTGGTGTCTAGGCCACAGGGGAACGGCCAAGTCACACCAAGTGTCAGATATCTGGACTCCTCACCTCTTTTTCTTCTGCTCTCATTCAGACAGTGAGGGACCAGCTCCTTTTCTCTGCACCTCTGCAGAGACTCACAGCCTTTGAGACCCCCAGCGAGGAGGAGATGGGAGAGGACACTTCTCTGTTTGCTTTCATCTGTGACAAATTAGCTGCTCTCCCTGTGACAGATGTTCCTGTGCCAGGAGCTGCAAAGTGGGGGAGGAAGCAGCTTGAGGCAGGTGTGCATCTCCTGCTGGCTGTCCACACTGCTGCATCCCAGCCTGGAGGGTCCTGCACAGCCCCAGGCCATGCTGAACCAGGGGAAACTGCAGATGGGATGGGTTTAGGACATGTGGCTTAATCTTGGCCTAATCCTTGTGAAGTATTGTCACAGCATCCTCACATTGAGACTTCTCCTCTCTGGAGAGCTCTGGAGATGAAACTGTTGACACAGATCGGGCCTGAGGATTTTCTCTGTGTCTTGCATAGTTTGGAGATTAGCTCAGACCTGTGCTACCCTGCCAGGGTGAAGGTTACTGTTCTCCTGCAAGTGCCATAATTTCCCTCCTGCTTTCCCATTTGAAGTGGGTTTCCTCCGCAGTGGTGGCATCCAGAGTGCAGCTTAAGTGCAGTTGTGGTCCCCTGATCATACAGATGTGAGGACACATTGCACCTCACCACTGTGGCCTGGGGAAGGGGACATGCCACTCCCTGCCTCCTCCCAGCACACAGCTGGGGTGTGGATGAGGTGCAGAGCTGGAGCAGGGCCCTGGAAAGCAATTCCAGGCTGCAGAGTGCTGTCTCTGATGACTTTTCATCTATCCTCAACAGCAGGGAAAATCATCAAAGGGAAAAAATAAACGGTTTTTAAAAACAAAGCCAAACAAAAATAGGTCCCAAGTTGTAAAATTTGTATCTGAACTTCCTGGAAGCTTTGAGACTTTGGGTGGGGTTTTGTTATGCTGCTGCAGAGAAAATGCCATATGTAAATCTCCTGCAACATGAAAGATCACGTTCCCTTGTGATCCAAATAGACAGCGACATATTCCTGGTGATGGTCCAAGCAGCTGCACCAGGGCAAGGATGCTTATGAAAGAGAGGATTTCTGGATATACATAACCTTGCCTGACTAACAGATTCCAGTCTTTTCAGTGAAGGGATTGTAGAATGAAAATTTGGAAGAAATACAAGGGAAAGAACCACAGGTTCCAGCATAGGCCAAAAAGGGGTTGTGCTGCACATTGGCCACAATATGTGATAACACAGGAACATGAGCAGTTCTTTAGAAATACCCTTTCCACAGAATTTTAAAGGAGATGAAAGCAAGAGGGTGAAAACCCAAGGGGTTTTTCCTCTTGTGGAAGATGTTGGTTCTGTGGACTCAGAGAAGGATCTTGGTGTGGGTTCCCCAGGCTCTGAAAGTGCCCAGCACTGCCTGGGTGCCTGAGAAGCCTTTCTGGGCTTGTTTGGTGAAGTGAAGACTGTTTCCCACCATGGAAATATTTCACATAGCCCTCTGCCCCTCCCTGCCAGCTCCGTGTGTTCAACACAGTTGTGGCCTTGGGAGGCTGAAGTCTTTGCTCACTGAGCAAATATATGGTACATATGTGAACTCAGGGATGTGAAACGCCTTTCTGTAAGGAACAATGATGTCCCACCCTGGAAAAGCCACAAAGACATGAGGGGAGGTCTTTGGGGACAAGCTGCAGAGTCCTCTTGCAAATGCAGCTCTGCTCCCTCTGGTCTGACAATGAGGGATGGCAGGAGCACATCTGCTCAGGTACAGCTCTAGCCTGGGCAGCAGGCACAGATTTCCCAGAGCAGAAATCCACCTGAGCTTTGTTTCTGGTGTGCTGCAAAGGAGAGGATGTGCCATCCATCATTTTCATAAACAGCACTGCCACATGGAGTGCATTTGTGTGGCCAGATCCTGTGCACAGGATTACAGCTCAGCCAAGGAATTTCTTCCCTGTTGTGTCTCCGGGCATTTAGACTGGGAGGTCTTTTCAGAATAAATGATCTTGCCATTTGTTTTCCATCCATGCTGTGCCCAGCACTGTGGCACCAGGGCTGGAGGCAGCAGCCCTGCATGGCTCCTGATGCTGGGAAGAGTGAGGAGAGTCTCTGCAGCTGGTACCTGACTTGCCCAAGGCAGAGCTCTCCCTGCCCAGCCTGCTCTGCCAAGGTGACACTGGCAGCTCCCTTACAATGCTTTGTGTTTTAGCACCTATTTCTTTTAAAGGTGCATAGTCTCTGAATATGGCAATTTCCCACTATTCTTCATTTTCCTACCCTTTGATTTTAGCCTTTGCATCAATCTCCTGCTTCAAACAGTGGCCTGCAATGTTATAATAATGCAGGATGGGCTCCCAAGGAGTGATTTAGTCAGTCAGTAAAAGGCATGGCTGCACACACTAGTGAAAATGTCCCAGTATGAAAGGTTGGGGACAACTATCTTCTCCCAGATCATGGTGTTCCTGCCTTTCTGTTTGCTCACCCATCCCTGGTTCCAGCTGTGAACACTCCCTCTCAGCCGTGTCAGGCAAAGGGAAAAGCACCTTTGCCCGAGGTGTGAGCCCCTGAAGTTGATCAGTAGGTGCTCACATGCTGGCTCTGGAGAACAGGGATCCCGGGATCACAGTCCATGTGATAACACATGCAGCACAGCCTATTTGTTATCCATTTTCTCTGTGCATTTTTTGCCCTCCCAGTGAAGAGTTGAGAACATTGTTCTGTAAATTAAATGAGAAGATTTTTTTTTAAAGTTAATGGGAAATTTACAGTAGAACAAATGCCCATTTTCCCAAATGAGGCAAGGAAAAGGATTCTTCTGAACCAGCTCTACAGAGCAGCTCCATTAACTCTTCCCTCATGCCACCCAGAGCACTCCTCAGTTGTCCTTGAAGGGAGCTACAGCTCGAGCAAAGCTCACAGCCTGGAACAACCTCGTTTATGATGCAACCACTGGAGGAAAGCAAAACCCCTGCATGCGTCAGGGTTGCATATATCATGAGCTGGTCTAGATTCCACACTATGGATAGTTCAGCATTTTCAACCTGCTCATCTCTGGCCGCTGCTACTCACATTATCATTCCTAACCGTGGCAAAAATATCACTTTGTGGGAGCTTTAAGCCAGGGCTGCTGAGCTCCTGGGAGACTCTCAGGTTTGCAGGACCTGGAGGATTCAGCTCTCAGGCTATGACACAAGGATGTGGACATGCAGTTAGGGAAAGCTCAGCGCTGGTTTGTGCTGTTCCTGATGAAGCACACAACAGAGACAGAAGTGGTAGGTAAGGTTTTCTCACACCATCTGATACTGTTGGGCAAAAGAGGTAAGTTTATGGGCACAAGTCTTCAGTGAAGTCTCCTTCAACCAAATAGTTGAATGAGATTAAATAACGCACTCACAGTTTGTGTTCTGTGGATTACAGTTCCAGTGATCAATGCTTTAAAGGACCCTTTCTCCCCCTGCTCCCTGAGGACTCATTGTTTATAGATTTTGGGAGCACTTGAGATCTATTAAACCTAATAGGCCTTTTCTTGAGAAGGTTGTACAGAGCAGACTCCTCTACACTCACATTTTCAATTAGAGCACACAACAGCCCCTGGGTGCTGGAGATGAGGAATGGGAGCAGTTGCTCCATCACTCTCTTGTTAGATGGCACTTCTGGCACTCAGTCTGCCAGCATTTGTTGCCTATGAATTATGGTTTCTTTAGCATCTTAAATCCTTAGGTTTTTTGGAAGTTTTCTGGAGGCGTATTTCCTTCCTACTAATAAAATACTGCATCGGGGCTCCTGTCTGCCCTGCTAAAAGGGAGAGAGGGATGCCAGGAGTCCTGAAGGGTAGTGGATCCAGTCTCCTTAGTCCTGGCCTGCAAGTCACAACAAAACACAGAATATTCCCTCAGGAGGTCCCAGAGAGAGGAGATTTTGAAGGTGTTACTGCAGCAGTACTTTCTTGCACAGCCCTAATTCAGTGCAACTGCTCTGTTCCTTAGGGAAATGCCATCCAAACTGGTGAAAAGCCTCCCTGCAGTCCTGTCCCCAGCAGGAGGAGGTGACATAGAGGAGCCAGAGTTGTGGAGAAGCTTGTAAACACTTTCGAGCCTATTTATGCTTCACTCTGAAGTTTATTTGCCTGCTGTAAACGTGATAACAAGACAGTAACTTGAAAATAATTATTCAGACACAGTTTTGCAGGAGAAGCAGCTGAGCTCTATGCTGGTGAATTCTACACAGCTACAGCTGTCAGCAACCTTTGCAACACTCCCAGCCTGAGCAGGCAAGGTGGACACAAGGTAGGGGAATGGGCAGGAAAAGTTGGAAGATGTAGTCTTGGGGTGAGGATGGGAATTGATGTTTAGCCTGATTAAGGGCTAAGTAGCAAGGACTGTAAGAATGGGCAGGTTTAAGTGATAAGGTGTGAGAGCTGCTGCTGGAAGGTGTGGGGAAAGTGATTTTGGATCTGTTGTTCAGGCTGTGACCCTTTTCCAGCAAGGAAGAAGTGCCTGATGCTGCATGTGGTGAGCAGGGAGAGAGGGACAGAACTCCAGAGCAGAGAGAACAAGGGGGAAAAAGCCACAGTGCTCTGGCCTGTGCATGGAGCTCTCCAGGGGCAGTTACTGGGAAAGAGAGCTGAATGAGTGAAAATGACAAATGAAGGCTGCTCTCGTTCCTGATGGACTGGTGCAGTTTGTGTCTGTGCTGTGCCTTCTGCCACATCCCACACTTTTCCTGCTTGCTCTCCAGAAGAGCTCTCTGGGCTTGCTGCAGGGCAGACTCACCTGTAGCTGTGCATGCCAAGGGCTTTGGCAGCTGCTGCGTTTAACTTGGCCACCTCAAGGCCACCTCTTTGCTCATGAGAGCTCACTTTATGTGACTCAACTTTGCAAGGCAGCTGGGGGGGCTGCTCACCACAGGGCCCCGGGGGGGAGAGCTGAGGTCTTAAGTCATGGTTGTTGTAACCACAATATACTTTTTCATGGTTTAAAAAACACCCTACTATGTTCCCTAGTGGGGAATTTTCTGGTGGATGCCAAAATATGAGAAAATGGGCACAAGGGAGCTGTTCTGAGTGCTGTGTTTGATTCTGGTAGCCCCAGGCATGTTGGACAGCCAGCCACAAGAGAAACCCCTCAACCTTGAGTTTCATGAGGTCACCAGTCTGGACACTCTATACCCAGTCAATATTAGCATAAACCCTCAATTTCCCAGTTCAGTGTCCTCCTGCCCTTCACTTTCTGCCCCACCTCACTCCATCTGGTCAAAACTTCTAAGTGCTCATTCTTGTTACTCACTGGCCTGTTCTGCAGTGAGAAAGCAAAGTAATTGCTGACACATCCCCAGTTCCACTTCTCTACTCCTCCACAAGTCCCTGGGGACTGCCCAGCTTGTCCAGAAGAACAGAGGGTCAGGACCAGGCAGGTCTTTGCAGCTCTGAAAGGCCAGAACATCTTCCCTGTGCCACCTGGCCAGAGACACCCCAGGGCTGGAGCTGTGCCCTGAAGAACTTCCAGGGAGCATCTCCCAGAGGTGCAGCTCAGACACAAACTGTGCCAGCCATGGAGCACATGACTTTTATTTAATTCTTGCAGGAGTGGGATGGTGTTCTTGCAGGGTTGGAGGTAAAAGCTTCCTTTGCTGTCTCCTTCCTCACTGATGGTTACACAGAGGCTGTTCAGGTGCCTGTGGCAGTGAGGGCAAGTGGTGTCTGGGGGGCTGCAGAGCCTCTTCTGCTGTCAGCATCATCTGAAGGTGCTGAGTGCCAGGCCAGCCAGGCTCCTTGGGAAATTCCCAGGGAAGCTGCAGGCCTGAGAGTCTCCCAGAAGGCGCCACATTTGGAAGCCCTGGGGGAGGAAAGCTTTGTGTGTCCCCTGGAAGGCCCTGGCTGGGAATCCTGCTGATGATTCAGCGCTGTGGCATGGGGAAGGCTGCTCCTGTGTCCAGAGACTCCCTCCAGCAAATCCTAGTGATGACAAGCTCGGAGAGAGCTGCTGCACCAAGGATGTGTGGAGTGGCAGGAGATCCAGCAGCAGACCCTCCTGCCCAGGATCTTCTCTCATTTCCCTCTGCCAAGGACACCATCACCACGGCTGAAGGCTTCCTGCAGATATCTCAGGGAGCAGGCTGGACAGTTTGACTTTGCTGTGGCTCCAAAGAGGGAACACAGGTCCTTGATAAGCTGCAGACCAGGGCACTCTGCAGCCTGTCCTGACAGTGGGGGCTAAGAATAGAGGGGCCATCCATTACAAAGGCAATGGTCAATGGAGAGTAATTCTTTGTCACCAAAAAAAGACCTAAAAAAAATAATCTCTTTTGGTCAGCTCTGTTTTTGCTAAATTTTACTGTTTTGATCCCCAGCTGCTGCAGGCCCAGGTCTTGTGGTGGCTTTGATGGTGGGTGTCAGCTCTGAAGAGTGCTTGAGTCACATCCAGAGGTGCTGAGCTTTGCAGCAAGATTTCACCACTCATGCGCACAGGGCTGGAAGGTTTGGGAGGAAAACTGCTCCCAGTCTCTCATGCAGGTTCCTTAAGCAGCATAACAGCTTGAAGGCATTGCCACATGGTTTTACTTGGCTGGTATTAAAATACACAAGGGAAAGAGGTTTTTTCCCTGACAACATGCTGGGGATTTATGCAGATGGACGGTGACAGAAGAGTCCCAAACACTGAAGGGTATGAGGTGGTTTGTGCTTCCTTTTAGCCTGGCTTTGTGCTGACCTACAGCTGCAGGAAGGTGGGGAAGGACCTTTTCCCCTCAGACACTGAGCCCAGACAGTGGTAACATTTTGGGAGAGTTTGATGAGGGTCCTGCCTCAAGGACCCTCTTTAGAAACCTGCAAGAAAAGCAAATGTTTGACCTTAGCAGACAAGACTTGAATGAGGAAAAGGATCCCAGTCAAGGAGTGCTGCATCCTCAGAGAGGCCAGGATGCCTACTTGCAGCTCGGTATTTTAGTTTCCCTGGTCCATCAGTCAGCAGCTGGAGGCCCCTAGACGCCGGTCAGAGCAGCCCAGGTGCCTCTGTCGGTGCTCTGGGAGCTGGCAGAGCCCACATGGTGGCACTGCGACCCAGCGCCCCGGACTGCCACTGTTGTTCTGTGGGGACAGGTCGTGACCACAGCCCAGGGGGATGGGAAGTACAAACCCGGCAGCAGGGCTGGTGTGGGACAGCTTCACCCTGTCTGCATGAGCCTTGAGCCGTGCTGGAGCATGCCAGGGAGCAGGAATCCCAGCTTCACCTTTCACCAAGCACCAGCCTTCTCCAGGGCTTGGCTTTGTCTTCACCAGCACTGAAGAGCCACATCTTCTTCAGGCTGCAGGTGATACAAGGCACCTGCTGGATTCAGCAGCTGACCAGGACGTGCCCACTGCTCCTTTTGCTGCTTGCTAAGAGATGTAAGTCTAAGGAAGATGAAGACATTGTCTCCTCCATATAACTAAAAGGCCAAGCAGCTTCTGGATAGAGGTGAGGGTCTGTGTGTGACCTTGGCTTCTTCACCCAGAGCAGCTGCCACCAGACAGCCCCATTTCATCCACGTGTGTCACTTCGGGTCTGTGGCCAAACTCTTCCATCCCGTGCAGGACTAATGAGACCAAACTCGGTGATCCCAAGAGCCACAGTGTCAAAGCTGTGTCTGGCCCAGGGTTCAGCCTCAGCCAGATGTCCTCATACAGGATGCACATGCTGCCAGCTGACTTTTCAGAAAAAGTCAGCAGAGTTTCTGAAAAACCATCCACCCTGGAAGGATCCAGCTGGGGTTAGACATCCCTAGACGGCAGCCCTTTCCCTGAGAGGAGCCTGGTGGGGCTCACCATTCTCCTCTGCTGTGGAGCAGATCCCTGGTGCTTGTCTTGTTCTCAGTCACTCTGATGTAGGGACAAAACAGCTCTCTGTGCTCCCTGTCCTGGGGAGGGGGTGACTGATGCATCACCTGCGGCCAGAGCCGGGCACCTTTTGTGACTTCTGCCGGCAGACAGGACCACAGATCATTCCAGATGAATGGAGCCCTAAGTAGTTACAATTCATATGAATTAATCAAGCTGTTCTCCATCACGTACATCATTTAAATCACTAAAGCTCTCCTACCGGAATCACTCGGTGGCGGTGTCGGGCTATTGGCAAGGCAGGGAGTCAACACGGCAGAGCAGAGTTCTCCCCTCCACCCTCCCACCCCGGCACGGAATGGGGAGAGGGGCGATCAGTCAGGGCGCTGTCCCAGTGCCTGCTCCTGCTGCCCCACTGCGCTCACCCTGCAGAGCCGGGAACAAGCTCCTCGTGGAAGCATTCCGTCAACACTGTGCAGTAAAGCCCAGGGAATGCCGATAAATGAGGACTGAGCTGCCTTCAAGGAAAAAGCCTTGCAAAAACATTCCCCCCCTCTTCCCATCAAGCTGTCATAGGAAATGCTGTGGAATGGGAGGTGGAAAGCAGAAAGAATGTGTGTGTGGGGGGGGGTGGTTTACTTCTATCTATGCCTTGGGTGGAAACAGACTGCAGGGAAGATTTTCCCTTTGCCAGCACCTTCCTCTGGAATGAAGAGACTACAGGGATGCTTGTACACAGAGAGGGGCAAAACACAAGGATGGGCAGGACTTATTCTTGCCCCAAACCCTTTTCCTTCCCTTTCTCTTTCCCAGGTTAGTTCAGCTCTGTTCCTAAGGTGGATGCTGTCTCTGCCAAGCATAGAATCCATCCCTCTTCAAGCCCGGGTGAGCTGAAAGTCTGCCTGAGGCCAAGTTTGTAGGCTCAGGCTCTGGTTAATAGTCCCAGAAAAGCAGAGTTGTTCCACTGTCCTCTCTTCCTGGGCAGGGTCAGCCCAGCTGCATTTCTTCCCATTTGCCTTGGGCTGACCTAGGTAAAGGTTGTTCAGCCAGGATAATCCAGGAGGTGTTAAAGTTGCACACAGGTCTCAGGGGTGGGAAGCAGCGCCCTTCAGCAGAGGGTGTAACAAACTGCTGAAGAAGTGACAGCACTTTAATGCCTCCTAACTATATGTGCCCAAAAATATCTGTCTGTACCTTGCTGCTGATCTCTAAGTCCTTGGGAAGAGCACTGCATTAATGTGGGGAATTGTTTTGTGTCCCAGAGATATTTCTTGTGCTTTTGGTTTGCTCTGCACAGTGCAGAATAAAAGGCCCTTATATGCCACTGTGGGAGGCACTTCCTACCCCCCTGAGAAAGACCTTATCCTATAACCTAATTGTAAGATCAGAAGAATTCCCAGAAATTCCCATTACCAGGAACCAAACCGTTGATCCTGCAGTGGAAGTTGCACAGGACACATCTATATGCAAGACCCAAGATGTCCTTCAGGGTGACATGTGCTTTGCCACAAAAAGGCTTTAAATCTTTAATGGGAAAGTGCACTTTGTTCCTTTCTACGAACACAGTAAAAGGCTTTAAATAATAGCTGTTCATGTGGCCCTGAAAAAGGTTGCTGTGTGGCTGAACTCTATAAATCTGGACATTTGCTGAGTTGATTTTGCCAAGAAACATACTAGAGCTGAAAAATGAGCTGGAGGGATAAGACAGTGGCTGCTTGCAGATGCCATGCTGCTGCTCCTGCTGCTCTGCAGAGCTTTGCTCATCATTTAAAAAACATATTAAAGCCCTCTGTAGTAGTGGGAAGTTTACTGTTAGCTCGAGGAATGGCTGGGCGAAGCTAAAACATCCTCACTGTGTAGGTGCAGGATGAGCTTCAACCCAGTCACTGTGAGAGAAGAGGAGAGTTGAATGAGATGCAAATCCAGGTCGAGTGCCATGATTCATTCCACTCTGGTTATGAGAGCAGAGAGCAGCTGCTCTCTCTTGCTTCCACAGCTGATGAGCATGGTGTGGGTTTTTTGTTGGTTTTTTGTTTTGTTTAGTTTTGTTTAGTTTTTCTGATATGCTGGTTTAATTAGAATGCTCTTCTTTTGCCAGTAGCACTCCCTTATGCAATACTGGTTATACCAGTACAGATTTATTCCATGAATAAACAAACCATCAATTTTTAAATCTTTTTTTAAATTTTTTTTTTAATGAGGATATTTATGCACAAAAGGAGCTGGTAATTGGTAAACTGGTAGAGTTTTAATTCCTGTGTCTTTTAGAGATACAACAAGCAGATGAGTGCTAAGAACCTTCCAGTGCATTCGCTCTGCTTGTGATCCAACATTGAGCAGCTTCTCCATCCACCTCTGTAACCAACGTGGTGTTTGTGCTCCTGGGCATCTACAGGTTTTATATGAGTTATTCTATTGAGCCCGTATTTGATGAGCTGAACAGCTCCCAGGCCTTGTTGACACTATTTACTAGACCTTGGGGGAAGATACTCTGTCCTGCTCTATGTTTTCCTGACCCTAAAATGATGCTGAGGGTACAACCCATACCCATCTTCTGGAGAGGATTCCCTTGGCGTGAGAGGCTCCAGAATCACCTGGGTGTTGTGTTTTCTTCACTCCTGACACAAGGGGATGGATTGGGGCAAGAAACCAAAAGATCTTAGCAGTTTGCCTGTGCTATTGAGTCAAACCCAGATAGCAAAGTCTACCAGCATGGAACGTCTCATTTCCATTTTAGTCATCTCAGCTAGCATTCGAAGAAAAGGGAGTTCTCAGCTGACTGGTGGAAATGGGTCTTTCCAGGAATTGTTTGGGACAGTGCTTGCTTGCATGAGCATAAACCAGCCAGGGAACTGTGCTGATGATCTAAAAGTATGGCTCATCAAGTTCCACTAGCAGGGAACATTTCCTGGCACTGCTTAATTTACTACCACAGATCAATCCAGAAATAGCAAAACCCTTATACTTTGCTCCTCTCCTGCTTACTTGGCAAGAGAGGCATGTTTTCCAGTTAATATCTTTGGAGGAGTTATTTGTATTCTTCTGTTCACTCTGGTCTCTCACACAGCATGGCAGAATATTCACCTTTTATTATCTTATACCCTTGTTTCTGCAGTTCTGTAGAACTCCTGAATGCAAAATGTTTGTGCAGTCTGACAGAGTGAAACTGTCCTGAAAGAAGACTCCGAAGAAACCACCTTAGGAGAACCTGCCAGCCACAGTGTGTAATCAGTGCAGAAAAAATGCAAGGTCACAGCCAAGCATCTTAATAGCTCTCTCTTTCCTTTTCAGGGCTACCTGAACCCCTTGACATGAGGAAAAGGGGTACTTTATGCCCCATCCCTGGAAGTGGTGAAAGCCAGGTTGGATGGGGCTCTGAGCAATCTGGTCTAGTGGAAGGTACTTCTTCCCATGGCAGAGGGGTTGGAAATGGGTGACATTTAAGGTCCCTTGACCCAATTCATTTGGTGGTTCTATGATTCCATGGCATTCAGTTTTCAGCCAGCATTCAGGTCCCCTAGTCTTGTCTGAAACCTCCATGGAAAGTCATTCCTTGGAAACCAAGTGATGGGCCGGGAAACTGAGAGCAAAGGTTGAGCAGGATTGTCTGTTCCTCTTGAGTGAGGTTTCCCCAGAGATATGGAAAAAAAGCCTTCCATCCATCTTTCAGTGTTTCAAGCTGTGGAGGACTTGTTTCTAAGTTGCCATGCCCAGTGATAGATTCACAGCCCGTGACCACTTTTAAAAGGCTTTGTGGATGATTTTAGCAGCCAAAATGTGCCTGTTTTTCCAGTAAAATAACCTTCTTCATTTCCAGCCAGAGCCTTTTATTCCTCTATAAATATTGGCAGGAAGGGTGACTCAAAAGATAACTGTATCCAGGGCTGTTTGCCGCAGCATTGCTGCTCTGGGTCCCACTGTGGTCACTCCTCACCATCATGTTGTTGTTATGCTTGCAAGAAAAAT
This sequence comes from Hylia prasina, assembly GCA_013397195.1. Classification (NCBI taxonomy): domain Eukaryota; kingdom Metazoa; phylum Chordata; class Aves; order Passeriformes; family Sylviidae; genus Hylia; species Hylia prasina. The sequence goes on along the minus strand of VYXD01016865.1, from coordinate 242,765 downwards.
GTGGTGAGCCAAGCATGATTCTTACATGCAATCACATTATCTGTAAGCCAGGAGCTGATGCTACACCAAAGGGCCCTCTGAGTTTGCTTTATCTGAATATGTTAGTGTTTTGACCTCAGAAAAATACAAGTAAACTTGGGGAAATAACATTTTTATTGTTAAAGCTGGAGTGTGTGTCAGCTCCTCTTTCCTTCCTGCACAGTGTGTGGCAGATCCCAGTCCCTTCTCCAGTGGGCTTTGAGCCACCAGCAGAGTGGAGCAGTTCCAATGGGAGAGGCTGAAAGAACACCTGTAGGGCAAGCCATGCTGGCAGAGATGACATTATTCAGCTTATTAATATACTTCTTTGAAAGCCAGAGGTGCAATTAATTGTCACTTTCTAAGTAAAAAATTTAGCAGATAATCCAGATACAGTGTGGATGTGATTCCCACAACAGGACACTCCAGAAATGAGCAGAGTCCTTTGTGCAAAGAACATTTCTGCACAGTTCTGGCTGTTGGGATGGAGGTGGCTGTCCCCTTCCCCTGTGGTCATGGAGGAGAATTTACAAAGACCACTTTTCAAGATCAGGCTGTACTCTCCTTTCCCCTCCCCCTCTCCCCACTGGTGTTTTTAGCTCTAAGTCTTGGGGCTGCAAGAGGTGACAGTTGCATTTTGTGGCCAAACAGCTTCCCTCTTTCAAACAAGGCAACTTTTGAAAACAAAGCACAACAGGAAAAACCTGACAAAACCAAATGCTCTTTTCACGTCGGCTTTTACAAGACCACTGCTACTTTTTTGTGCTGCACCTTTGACAAGACACAAATAATTTCAACTCTAGTAAAGACCCAAGCCATAGTTATGCAGAGCAGTCCTCTCGCTTGCTTGCTTTGCTTTCTTATTTAGAAAAGGAAAAGGAGTGTGTGAGAGAATGAAAACACTACTTTTCCAAGTGGCCTTGTGCAAGGTGTATTTGAATACCAAACGTGATCTGTAGATCTTGAACTGATGAAATATTTAGTAGCTCTTTGTGACATTGATTCAAAATCCTTTTTAAGACTGGAAAAGATGGTTCTTGCCAGATCCCCACACAACACAGGGAAGAGGTTTATTGTCCAGGGCCACTTGGTGCCTGGTTTTCATCATCTGATTGAACTACAGCATTTTCTGTTAGAACATGCTCAGTCTTCATTTAAAATTCCTGGATGATGGAGAATCCACTGTATCCATAGATACGTTGTTGCAATGGTTCATTACCTTTGCCATCAGAAGGTGTGTACATCATTTCTAGCCTGAATTGGTGGGATTCATCTTACCTAAATCTGGGTGTTTACAGTGTAGATGTCCACAGCTGAACTGATTACCTGAGAGTCCTTTCTGATTCAAAAGGGGAAAAAAAAAACACTTGGTGGTGGTTTCCATCTTCCCTATTTCACCTGTTTGCTTTAGGCTGGGAGGGATCTCACTCTTGGCTGGGGATCTGTTGGCAATACCAGAGCCTGGGGTAACTAAACTGAGATGTGTTTGCCTACACTTAGGCAAATGGTGTCTGACACATCTCTCTAACATCTGGCTGCTGCCAGCTCTTTCTCTGGTGTTCACCTGCAGCCCCACACAGAAACAGAAGGCACACTCAAGCCACTTTTTACTGTCTTGGATAAATTAAAGGGAAAGGTATTTCCAAGCATTTTCCAGATTTCTTATCACTGGAGCTCTTCCCTGATGTTCTGGGTTCCCAGAGCAGTCCTGCCCATGTGCAGGTAAGGCAATGCTCATGTTGTACACCCTGTCATATCTTTCCCCCTTTTTACACACCCAGTGTTAATATTTGCCTTCTGAGCAGTGCATAGCACTGGAAATTCATTCTGCCTTCACATTATCTGGGGAAGCTGTGATCACCCACATCCCTTTACTGACCCTGCACAGAATTGTTCCTGTGAGTCTCAGTGGGCCAGAAGTTCTTCATTTGTCTGTTTAATTACCTGCTCCTCTCTCTCTGTTTCATCTGTTTGTTTAATGCTGTTAACACAGGCTATCTGTAGAAATTTAGTTTTCTTTTTTTGTTGCATTCTTGCTAAATCCACCGAGGGCATGAACCCAAAGACGTGTCCCATCTCCTGGAATTAGTCCTGGGGGACGAGAATTCCCCAATTTAAATAAATTGCTGTGATGAATCATAAGCTGCTTCTTTAGCTGGACAGAGTTATGCTGACTGCATGGGTTTGAGTGACCAGCAGCCCAACTCTGCGCAGATTGAAGAACTTTTTGCTGCTTGTTTTGAACAGATCTTCTGTTCCTTTCACTCTGATGCCCCCAGTTCTTGTACTGGAAAAAAGCCCCATGATCGTACTTTCATTGAAATTTTACTGCTCCTGGACAAGCCAGGCGCAGGAGAAAGGACTTGATTGTGAAATGGATTTGATTACTCCATGCTTTCTGCCAGCCTTGAGGCCTCAAAGAGGAGACAGCAATGGAAGGATTAGCACACAGCCTCCCCTTCCCACCACAGCTTGTACCCCTCATGCAGATATTTTCACCAGGGTAGGTGCCATATCTAATCACACTTCCACCACGCCAGGCTGTTTTGACAGAAAGACTCATGTGAAGCAACAGAAGCCACTCAGTGAGAAAAGAAAAAAGGTTTTCATGGTCCCCACACTGAATATCTGCTGTGCAGCACACACACTCCCTCCCCAACCACAGATCCTATCAGGCTGGACTGAGAGGTGCCTCGCTGTTCTTCTCTATCAGCAATGCACATGCAGCAGTTTTGGAGTCTATAGACTACTTTATTTTTGGTAAGTAATCTCCAGATCTTTGCACTGCAAAAGGTCACAAATTCCTGACTCTTAATAAGAAACGTGGCAGCAAATGTTACTGTGCAAAGGAGCAGAAAGCTCCAACAACTCTGGTGTGTTGTGCCAAATGGGGAAGATGTTCTGGAACCATGGATGTCCTGCTGCCAATCAAGGCCTTTTCCTCTCCAAGTATGAGATATGCAGCAAAATCCAGAGAAATTTGTCTGCTCTTACCTGGCTGACTGCAAGGGCTCATGACTTTCTGCACACCAGAGCCATGAAAAGTGATTGGTACGGTCATTGTTAAGAAATATGTACTGCAACCAGGTTTAAGCCTACTGGAGTCTTCTCCATTGCAGGCATTCCTGCCCAGGCACCATGTGCATCTGGACTTGGCATTGCATCATCCTAAAATTAAACAAAGAAATGTGGGTCTGGCAGTCAGAAAGCTTCGTGTCTCAACTTCATCCTCAAAAATATTGACCTCTGCCTCCGTTTTGTGTGGCTGTTTTGTTACAGTCAGGCCAAATGGGGAGGAAAACTGAGTCTATTTCTGCAACATCCCCTTCCCTGCTTTACATGGTCCCTGGATGGTGTATTCCCTTGCAGCCAGGACAGACAAAGATTGGGGGAAGGAGAACCTCTTCAAAATTTGGCTAGGCAGGTGAAGCTCAGCATGTAGGTCCTCCCTGTGCCCGAGAAAGGAGAGAGGTGAGGATTTAAATACACCCGTACCAAGCCAGTCCCGTGTGTGTCCTGTTTTGGAAATACCAGCCTAACATGTGGTCTCTGACTGTAGGTCCTGTGAGAATCTCAGAAGCACCAGCAAAAAGAAAAGAAAGAAACATCTAAACAGCCTTTCTTTTCAAAGCCAGGCAAAATGATGGTCTCTTGTCCTGTTTGATGCTGACTTCCCAGCAACTGCTGCCTGCCCCTGCACTGTGCATTCCCCTGTAGGCTGTCAGATCAGACTAGATGATGCTTAGAGGTAGGAGGGGGAGAAAAGAGAAACAGAGAAAGAATTTCACCTCCCAGCTCATGACATCCTCTTGCTGGGGCTGGGGGCTCATGGCAGGTACTGTGCTGTTCCCTCAGGAGCAAAGCTGTGGCCCCAGATAGCAGCAAACCTCAAACAATGGCACAAGCCCATCGCCCCTGAGTTGGTGTTTGAATCAGAGCATGAGTGGGGAGCTGGCAGAGAGGGGCGGGGGGGGCACGGGGGGTGTCAGATAATTTATGGGTAAGGTCTTCAAAAGAGCTCTGTTCCCACTCGGGACAATGGGAGCTACCGGGGGCTCCGGGTGCACTTACCACTCCGGTCACGTCAGCACCAACCCCCCGGTTCGGTGCGTGAAGAATACCCTTCAGTGTGACACTGACCTCTAAAACAAATAGAGGACTGCGGCGCGCTGATGCCCCATTCATCACCGGGTGACAATGGGAGCCAGGACCGTGAGCGAACAGCGATGCATTCAGCGCCGAGCGGCTCCGGAGCGCTTCGTGCCAGCCCCGCTCCGCTCCCGCCCCGGCCCGCCGGGAATTCGCCGGGAACCTCAGCACGCCGCAGCACCGCGGGGAAATCCTGCTCCGCAGCGCGTGGAGGGGTTGGGCTGCACGGTGGGATAGCTGGAGACACCCAGGGAGGGCCCGGAGTGAGAATGAGGGGGAGGTCCGGGGTGTTTTCTCACCCGGCAGTGTCTCGCTTTGCAGGAGGAGCCTTCTCACTCTGGGCTGAGACGAGGGGCTGCCCCAGAGGAGAAAAGATGCCTAAGGGATCTGGATAGGGTCTTCCTCTACGCACTGATGGAGGAGACCAAGAACTGGGAGCAATACAGCTGTGGTGAAAAGTGATGGAGAATCAGGGTAGGGAGATGGGCATGAAGCCTTGCTGACCACGCTAGGCCACTGAGGGGTAGGCATCTGCACAGAGACCCTAAGAGGGGCACTAGAACCTCACTAGGTAACTCCTGGGGCTTCTCTTCTGCAGTCATCAACTCCAGGATGAATTTTCTCCAGCTCCTTCTGCTGTGCACAGCTCTCTGTTGTTCCTGTGCATAAGGACAGAGGAGATGGCTGATGGCAGGAGAAAATCACAATGTCAGGCTTCAGAGTAATGTGCAGGGGCCGTGTGATGGCCCTCTATGGGACACCAAGCCAGAGGAAGGCTTTCTTGCTTATCCCTGGGCCAGGCTGGGCTGAGCATTTAAGCCTGAAGGTGCACATGCTCAATTTATTGGTTTTTTTTTTTCCTTCATTCACATCCTCCATCAATGGTTAATTCCTCCTGAATGAGCCTTGGACTGTCTGGTGATTGCATTTGCTGGTCACGTCTCTGGATCACAAAAGCAATCACAGTTCTACATATGTTCCTCATAAGGACCTCTGCAAATGACCAAAGTGAATATGCAGGGAGTCATTCCCACGTGCAGATTGTAGCATGAAGAGTGCAATTACAGAGATTCCTCGAAGAGACTGCCTGTGTAATGTACAGATGTGTACATTCACACTTTTAACAAGTCTGGTCTTATCTAGGCGGGCATCAGGACTGTGAGAAACGCTCCCACACATTTTCAGAGGGAGTTTCAGGGATTAATTCTGCCAAGGATCTGCCTCTTGGAGAAAGTGGCCTTGTGCTGGTGCCTGAAAGATTGTAATGCGCAACATTATCTTTCAACAGACATCTGTGTTAACAACTGAAATGAAATGATGTCACATTAAAAACTTAACTGTGCTGTTGCAAAACACTTGCCAAAAAAACTCTGAGCTGCTGCTGTAGGTTACTCTGAATCATGCCTGAAAATAGCATATCCAGCATTACTTGGAAGCAGGCACATGGTTGCTAGCAAATCTAATTATCTCCTGGGAAATAAAGCACCAGTGCCTGTGTGAAAGGCTCAGAGGTGAGTGTAGGCATTGTCCCACCATTCAGGGGAATGATATGTGGATTTGTGACTCCTGTAGGTCTTGGAATCACAGCGCCCTTGCCAATTGTGCAGTTGTCTGATCATGTGAAGATCACCCACCTAGTGCTGGCTTGGCCTGCGAGGGATGTCAAATAAAGCAAGCAAGGGTGACACGGTGAGAATTCATGTGCTGATTTCCCAGCTCACTGCTCAGAGAGGGACAGTGTTACGAGGGTGAAATGACTCATCTGGCTGAACGTGGTTGTTTCAGCACCTCTGATACCGGTGGGTGCAATTTACATCTTCCTTCTCCTCTGAGCTGTCTGGAAGGTGTCGGTCTGTCTGTTCCCAGGCTGGCAGAGGGAGGCTGGTGCTGTGCACAGCTGGCTGGAGGGTAGGACAGAGGGCTAAAGGACACATGAGGATATCTTACACAGGTGGAGCAGCAACACTGAGGCTGCTCAGGCACTGCAGCAAAGCCTGGATGGTGAGCACTGAATTAGGGACCAAAGGCATGGCCTCTATCCTGGAAATATCTGTGGAAAGCTCTAGAGTGTGGGAACACCACAGGGAAAGCCACAAGGGATGGGAGATGAGAACACAGGGTTTGCATGAGATCTGTAATATTTTGGAGCAGCTGCTGGAGTCCAGAGAGGATGTGTAGGGCACCCAAAGGGACTGTGCATGACAATATGTGAGAACTGAATCTGGCCACAGCTACCACAGAAGGCACGAATGCAAAGCAGCTCAGAGGTTATGACATCTACATGAAGATGTCTACAAGCATGTGGAGAACTAGGAAAGAAGATTCTAGAGACATTTGAAGTACCTGATGGCATCCCACCTGAATGTGAAGAAATTACATGGGGTTGTTGTGGCTGGAAGCTGGATCTCAGCTCACCTCAGATGACCTTAGAGATGGTTTGACCAAAGGCAGGTGTCTACCCTGGGAACCTGAACAGCACCCTGGAGTCTCAGCTGTGTTAACTGGCTCTTCTTCCACTGCAAGGGGCATCTAGATGCCAGATACTTACCTGTAAGTGCCTAAATTGAGTCTGTGGTTATCTTAATCTCAGGGAATTGCTATTGGTCCCAGCTGCATGAAGAAATGTGAGACAGACTGCAGAGGTGGCCACGGCACCAGGGAGGATATGATCCCTGGGGGAAGTGATTTGCATTGTGAGGCTGGGGAACAGCTCGTGCTGAACAGCTCACTCCCTTCACAGGCATATCTCAAAGAGTTACAAACACAAACCACAGAGAAGGTCCCCAGCTTATTTCATCCTTTCAACATCCCATGTGAGATCCACACATTGTCCAACACTGGCCAAAATGTTATTTCTCAGAATTATTTATTCTCAGGATTTTTTTTTCTGGAGGATTTTTTTTTTTTTTGGTAGACCATGCTAAGAATAACCCTAGTGGGAAAGATGTGGTTTGACTGAGTGAGAAGGCATCCCCTTCTCCCTAAAAGTTTTGCTATCAGTGCCTCAGAGGTTTATTATTAGCCTGTGATCACTTAATATATGATGCCCCAAATATTTGTAAAGCCCCCCAGAACTGTGAGCAACGTTTGGTAATGTTGAGAAGAACAACATTGTCATTGTGGGGAATATCCAGTATTTTGTACTTTTGTAAAATTCAAAGTACTGTCAAAAGCTCCCTGACTTGAGTCTGGAAGTTGCTGCAATCCAAACAATTGGCTGTGAGATTGCAAGTGCTGTGTTTTTTTCCTCTGTGCCATGTTCCAGGCTCATTCTCCGGGAACGTTGTGTTCGGATCATCTCCTGGTCTCTGCTCTATTTCACATCAGCAAAGGGTACTTCTTACACTTAGTCCTTTGACCAAATTTCTTGAGCCCGTTTTTTTTGTTTTTTTGTTTTGTTTTTTTTTCCTGAGCACCAATGGCTCAGTTTAACCTTTTACAATAATGCAACACTCCCTGGGATAATGCCTGAAGTCTCTGCCTGGTTAGCAATTATTTAAATACTCTGTTATGAATAGGATCAAAGCCTTCTCTTATTGAAACACTCCATTCCCGATGCCAGAAGTTGTCACCGCATGACAAATGGATTGCCTGCTCTCTTCTCACAAGTGTGCTCTAACCAGACAGGGCTGGGCAGCCTGTGGGATGGGGGAGTTTAATTAATAACAATGTTTAATTTCTACAATGGAGCACTTACGGGAGGATGAATATTGCAGCAGTTGTGATGCCGAAAGCGCAAGGAGCGAGAGGCTCCATCAGCAAAAAGCTCGGCCGTGCACTCCGTGTTTGCCGGCTTTTGCCGGCTCCCAGAGTTCCATGGAATATTTCAGCCAGGACAATTTTTATTTCTTCCTTTTTTTTTTTCTTCCCCCTCCCTCTCAGTAACTGAGCAGCGTAAGTGTCATCGTTCCTCCAACTGATAGTAGCCATGGAAACCGTGACATCACGGCCGACATAGCGATACATAAAAATTCAAGCGGCTGGGGACCGGTTGCTAGGAGAGCTCCGCTCGGGAAAGTCATCGGGCAGGCAGCCAAGGGACGGGAGTCTGCTGAACATGTTGTACTTCACCCTGGTGATTTTACCCTCCTCCCACTATTTTCTCTTTCACATGCAAAGCTTTTTTTTTTTTTCCCCCCCCTTGCTTTTTTTTTCCCCCTCACTATATTCACCCTTAAATTATCTCCGAGATTTTTGCAATGGGCTAATGAGCTGGTGCTGGAGTAGCTGCATGTTTAACACAGTGTGCACAAGGTCAGGAAAGAAAGCCACATACTGTACTTAAGATCAAATAAAAGCCATCATGAGCCACCTTTGTAGCACCTGAGTTACCATAAACTTGCATTTTGGATCACTTTTGGACAAGGGTTTTTCACTAAGCTTTATGTATACATAAATTAGAGTAAAAGCCTGACCAATAATCATCAGAATTAAAGGTGATTTGAACCAAAGATGAGAAGTGACCTCTGTAGTGGGTAAAGCCTCCTATTACAACTGGTCTGAATTCAGGAAGTGGGGTGTTTCCAGCAGTCTGAGTCACACCTGGTTTCTGGAGAGCTGGTGCATCTCATCTGGTGGTTTTGGACCACTGGTGGTCAAGAGAAACAAGTGAGGCAACACTTGTAGGGCAAGACGTTAATTTTTATAAGACCAAAATTGTTTTATTAGACCAAAACTGTTAGAAAAATCCACAAACTAAGGAAACCCTTCCCCAGGCTCTGGGAGGATTTATTGAGGCAGGTCATTGGCTCATTTCAGCATTTTTGGTTGGCCTAATGAGGGATCTTGCACACAGATCTGGTCACTTGCTGGCGTGTGCACCTTTCTTGGATGTACCTTCAGTGAAGGACAACTGGTGTCTCTGCAGCAGATTTAGAGGTACAGGTTTAAATCTGACTTTCTATGTACATATAAATAAATATAGACTTTTCTTCCCTGCCAGACTGAAATGCCACTTGCAGAGGAAATTGTGCAAGTAGATTTCCACATGACCACCTAAGTACCAACAAATTACAAGATCTTAATAAAGGCAATATTCAGAGTGAATAATCCTGGTAACTGACCCAACAGCGAAGTGGTGTTGGGGAGATTTGTCTAGAAATTAGTCATCAAAATTATTTGGTAGAAGAGTTTTGTTTTTCTTCTCCAGAATCTGTGTGTGCAAAATTCTTAGAATGTAATCAGAAACTGAGAAGGAAACAGAAAGGGGAAAAAATAGCTGTTGATAACTTACTTTCAGACGATCCCTGATTCTGGGAAATGCATGTGCCCTCAGCACACCCAGTGCACCCACACGAAACCAGACACAACCTGAAGGTGCATGGGAGCATCAAAAGAAAATGAAATTGGTTTAATTTTTATGAACCAAGTTGTGACCTATTAAACAGATAGTATATCTCCCTCCAGATATAGCTGAGATTTGATTTATTCATGTTTATGAAATGTACAGGATATTGTGTATTAAGCATTGAGGCCTTCCCAACCAATATAGTAGAAATTTGGGTTGAAATTAGTAGAAATTTGGTTGAAGACACCTGTCTTCTGGTGTGGGAGGATGTTTGCTGTAAGTGCATCAAGCTGCTTAATAGGTCACAGTTTGGTTCATAAGAAGGAATAGATAAACCTCCCATTTCATCTGAAGGTGTGTGGATTTCTATGGGATCAAGTTGTGGTTTTCTCAGATGATCTTTAGGGAAGAAGAAATATTTTGGACGAGCTGCTACTTATTTCACTGCCATTTTATCATAATGAAAAAGGATTATTCTTTAGCCATCTTGATAAAAAGCAACAAAAAGTTAACCAGCAGTTTCTTTTAATAACTATGGCTATAGCAGGACTTGAACTTGCCTTCCCTAAAATAAGGTAAGCACTTTAGAGTCCATGAGGATACAAGATCTTTGGCTACCTTCCATGGGAATTTAAAGGTGTTAAATTAACTACAGGAGGGTTTCACTATTGTTCCCTAAATGTAATGGAAGCGGATTTAAATTTACAAGGGGGAAAAGCTCATAATTAAAAATTGAACATAAGGGCTATAAAATACAAAATGGCCTCCCTTGGACTGGGTTAAAAACTTCATGAAAAGTGCAGCTCCTGCTGTGTTATGCTTTTCTAGAATTACTTAAAAAAAAAGGTTTCTTAAATGTGTTTTTTGTTGCAAATTAATTGCTTGTGGCTTCCATGGATCTTACAGCCTATAAAGATGTCCCCACTGTGGTTTCCATTGATTATTTCATCAACGGTTCCCCCTTTGCTTCTTCTTGTTACCAAAATCACACACAAATTAAGAGAAGTGTTGGTGAGGAAGTTGTGAGAGCCATTAATGCCCCAGCTCTGTCATGCCTTAGGACTGGGGTACAGATCACAGCAGTCTCCAGTTCCCTCTCAGGTTTCATGCATTTGCCCCTTTTCCATGCAATATCCCATGGGCCACTGGCAGGCACTAATCCCAGTAGGTGTCATGGTCTTCAACTGCATGAACTCCCTCATTTATTGGGATTGGGTTGTTTATCTACCTTTGTGAGCCCTGAGAGTAAAGAAAATAAATATTCCTAGAGCTGGAGGCAGCTGGAGAAAGGTCTGATGACAATGCAGGATCTGCCAGCAACCTGGAAGGTGACAGGGAACTACCAAGGGAACTCATCCTCACTTTCTTCCTTCACCAGGAATTCCAAGTATGCAAGTGATGTGAAATCTGCGCAATCCCAGCTGCCTACGTAGAAATGGCACAATGTCTCAGAACTCCCTTACTGGGACCAAGGGCCAAGAAAAAATCTTGGTTTTGCTGTTTTTCTCCTGCTATGATATTTTCCTTTCTGAGTTCTAGCCTGTTCACAAGATAGCCTCCTTCCCAGAAACTTCTGCCTCAGCCATCTTTTTCATCCATGCAGTTCTATTCATCGCCTCATTCCTTTTTGCCTCAACCATCGGTTTATTATGATTATTTTTAATATCTAATAATTTCAAAACTGCTTCTGCATTTTCTCTGACTCTTGTCACTCTTGTCAAACAAACAGTTGAATTGTGCTGCCTTCTGGGACTGTTTCTTTCCCTAGTTCTACTTTTTCACTGAATTCTTCTCACTCCCCTAAGCTTTAGTCTGCTCAGACTGTATTGCCTCCTGTCTTTTCACCCCTAGACTGTTTTCAGCCGGAGTGTATGAACTCCTGGTCTCTTGGGACAGTTGACCTGATATGAAGAACATCATATTATTGGTGAGAGAGTTCCGAAGTGCCTGTGGGGAAAAGAGAGTTATCCAGGCAGCCACTGCGGTGGCTTCTATAGCATTTCATCCACAGGAAAATGTTTGAAGGGGATGGCCATTTTAAGCATGTAGGAAAGCAGAAAATGGGACACAAAGCTGGGTGGGGTTGCCAAGGGTAATCCCCAGTGCTTACTTGCATAAGATAAGTGTGTTTATAGAAAGGTTGTGCATTGGAGCTAATCCCTGAGGGTGCAAATGTATTTGCCGGTCTGAAGGATGCTGTGAGATATCAACATTAGGTCACTCATGGCTGGAATTGAACTATGTCTCCTACTGATCCCGTAACAAAGGGAGCTGAGTGAGGAACAGGGAGTTTTTTGCTGAGCAAATGTGAAATCTTTGTTCCACCCCTTTGGCAGAGACTCTGCTTCATCTTGTTTAGCACTCCTCTGCAAATGAGCTGCTTAAAAATACTGGTTTTCCTTCTCCTTTTGGAGAAGGACAACAAAAGTTGAAAGATTTTGTGTTTCAGCTTGAATTCCGAGAAGAGGAAAAGCAGGAATGGAAATCTGTTATTTACTGCTATGCTGCTGCTATATATCAACATATATGACTAAGTGGCACAATCTGGGTTCAAACTTTCATTATCAAGAACTGATCATTTCTGAACGCAGGAGAAAGTTTCACCCAGACCTTGTGGTCCCTGGCACAAGGACTCAGTGCTTGCAGAGAGTAAGGACTGTGAAGTTGTTGCAATTGTCAAACAAAGCTGCTGGCAGTCAGCAGGGCTAGAGCTGTGTTGTGCAACAAACTCTTTGCTCCTTGAAGATCAGCTCCTACTTGCTCCCCCAGCACATTAATCATGAGCTGGAGATGGATGGAGGGGAAGAGATATAAGTTCAGGCTTTAGCAGAACTTTTATGTGCTGAAACTGTCCTTCAGAGGAGAGATGACAGGAGATCACAGAATCACAGGGTGTGCTCAGCTGGAAAGGACCCACAAGGATCACCAAAGTTTAAAGCTGTATTTGAGATGTTTTCATTGCACTGATGCTCAGTAAAGAGTAATTCAGACTGACTGAATAGTGCAAGCACCCTTATATCAGCCAGAAGAGATCACTATTCAACTATTCAACAGCAGCTTTTTTCCTCTGAGTGGATGGGGATCAAGGATCTGGTGGCCCAGAGGTTGTAGAGAAACCTTGGTTTCTCACTGATTTCTGGAGTTCTGGTTGCACACTCTGAGCATTAATACCTCAAGGTCATCTTCACCTGGGCTGTCATATGAGCAAAGTGGTAGAATTATCAGTTCTATACAGAGCAGAACAATTTCAACCTGCAAAGTGAGTAGCCCCAGACACTGTTCTGGTGTCTCCCATGAACTCTGGACTTCCATTTCTGCTCCCTCTCTCCAGTTTCCCCAAATGCAGTGAAAATGTTCCAAAGGCACTTCCCCAAGGAGCAGGGACACAGAGAAGAAAGTCACCCAACAATCATTTTGACATCCCATGGTGTCATGTCCTGTCACCAGCAGCAGATGGGTGGATACAATGAAGCTGCCAGCCTACATCCAGACCACCAACTCCCAACACATCAGGCTTTTCCAAACCCACATTACCTGTTTGAGACAGTGGAGGTAGCAGTCCTTGGACAGAAAGCCTGGGATAGTTTCCCTTTGTAGAGTTTTACAGTCAGGAGCCAACCAGACTCTTGCTCAGTATTCAGCATTCTATCTTTTATGCAGAAATAAATGGCAAAATTCCCATGTTCTTCAAAAGGACAATACAGCCCTTAGTCCATATGCAATGCATTACTACTAGATGGAAATACATCCACTGGGATCTGACACTGGTGAGAGACAGAGTTTTATTCTTTTTCTTGCTGTGTTTTATTTTATATTTTATTTTATTTTATTTTATTTTATTTTATTTTATTTTATTTTATTTTATTGTTTCATTTTATTTTGTTCCATTTTATTTTACTTTTAACTCTACAAATTAATTCTTCAGTTTACTCAAAGAAAGCAATAACTAGTCCAGCACAGTTTAGTCTATGATTCTTTCCATAATATGAAAATCCAGAGATTTGGGTCAAACTATATTCTTGAACAGAGATTTGGGAAAAGAGGTGTGGTGGTGGACTCAGCTCTACTTTGCAGCACTGATCTCAATTTTAAACAAAATCACCTCCAAACATTGCAGATGGAATCTCTGCTGAAATAGAGAGGTTGGTTTGCTGGGGAAGAAGTAGAAAAACCCGTGTGACACGATCAGGTGAAGCTGGCAGGGAGGGAGGCAGTGACAGCACTGCCTGGCACGGCTGCAGGGGACGTGAAGGGCTTGACCGAGCAGCAAAGTGCACAACCCACAGCTGGGTCCAGCCCTCGTGAAACCGCCCTGCTGTGCCTGCCAGGAGAGTCCCACGTGTGCGGGAGGGACCCGTGGATGTCCCTGGAGCCAGCAGCTGCATCTGTAGCTGGCTGCCTTCCCCCGGGCCCTCCTCACCTGGGCACGGATGGGACCCTCAAAGGGGCTGCCAGCCACGGCTGGCTGATTTATGAGCTGCTGTCAGATGCAATGCGATAGAAGGAGATTTTCGAGCTTCCCAGGGAGACCAGGTGGCTCTGGAGAAACCTCTCTAGGCCAAGGCTGCTGGTGGTAAGTGCCCTTGGCTACTCACAACTTGGAAAATCATGCTTTGAATGGCTGAACTTCTGAAGGAACCTGAAACAGGGAGGAAATGATGGGAGGTGATTCTTCATGACCCCCATCTCCTGCAGACAGGAGCTGGATTGCCCAGGGCAAGTTATTCCCTAATTGAGCATTACAGACATTAGTGCTGCAGCTGACCCAGCAGGCCCAGTTAGGGACCGTGGCCATGTTCAACCATATGAACCAAAACCAAAGTAATCGTGCGTGTTTTGAAAGACGGCGGTGAACTCAGCAAGCAGATGTGAGCATGAGGGGCAAAGCAAAAGCTGTGAGAGAGCCTCTTGCTCTCCTCTGGAGCACCTGCTTGTGGTCACAGCTGTAAGGGGAGCTCTTGACCCTGGAACCACTCCAATATAGTGATTTTTTTGTGCCTGGCTCCAGACGAACCAGGGTTCAGCAGCAGGCTGTGCAGTGCCAGGAGCAGAGGGGCAGGGAGAAGCCCAGAGTGTCTCTGCACTTGTTTCATTTGAGAGCAGTGCAGATACACTAGGAGAGACATAAATCTCACCCAACTGTCCAAGGATATACCTTCAGGGGTCAGTGATAGAGTCACAGTTTCTCAGCACAGAATCATACAATACCCTGAGCTGGAAGGAACCCACAGGGATCATTGAATCCAGCTCCAGGGCATCTCAACCATCCCACCCTGTGCCTGGGACTGTTTTCCAAAGTCTCCTGGGGCTCTGTCAGCCTTGGGGCCATGCCCATTCCCTGGGGAGCCTGTTCAATGCCCAGCCTCCCTCTGAGTGAAAAAGCTTTTCCTAAATCCAACCTTTTTAGCATCTCTGCTGAAAAGCTCCAGACCAGCTTTGCAGGTGGGGTGGGCAGATGGCATCCAGCTGAAGGACTCAGTGACACCATTTGTCACAGTAAAGAGCCACCAGACCAGAAGCCACCTTCTTGGCTCATTGCAGCCCTGATACTGCAAGTGGTGAGGCCATATGCTGTCTCCCACAACCTGTGAGTCTGTTCACATCTCATCAGGACCTGTGCTGAGATGCTCTGAGATCTCCCTATTTATATGGCATGGCTTATAAGCTTCTGCATTTGTCACTCCATGTGTGAGTCTCATGCCAGGTTTCAAGCCTGGAATAGGTCTCTTTGGTTGCCCAGGAAGGTCAGGATCCTTCTTGACTGAAACTGTCTTCCTTAGTTTTGATCGTATTTTCCATTCTGGTTTTAATGGCAACCCATCTTTTAGACAACCTTTTATAAAAAACATTTTGTTCTTTTTTTTTTTTCTTGGTCTCTATCACTTTTTTTTTTTCCCCCCTTAATTTTAATCTGAGCAGGTCTAAACCTTCCACACACTGACCCAGACACTGACATGGATCCAGATGGTTGCACTGGGATCTGACCAACAGCAGGCGAACACCGAGCCCAGGACCCACAGAAATATTCCCAGAGCACAAATCTTAGGACTAAATGCTCTGTGCAGATTCCCCAGAAATGGGAGTTTTCCTCACAGGGAAAGTTTTCTCAAGAGTGAAAGTTTTCCTCCAAGGGCCCAGACTGCTACAAAGAAGAGCCCCTCTTGCTGCAAGTGTATTTTTAAATCCACATCCCTGTACCTGTGCAGAAATGCCAGTTTCAGGGGGAAAAAAAAATAATCAC
>VYXD01016865.1:214298-227013 GCA_013397195.1 Hylia prasina | reverse complement strand
AAAAAAAAAAAAAAAATTCACCACCCAAAAAGTGGTTCTCATTGCCCAGTTCTGCTTTTTGTAAAGGCTGTGGGGAACTACCAGAATAAGGGAAGGGATGCTGGCATGGATTCGGGCAGGTTCCCGCTCTGTGTGGTTCACAGAGGGCCAAGGGAGCTGCGCTGGCTGAGCCACCCCCTCTGGGCTCACCTGGAGCTGGGGGTGGCCGTGGTGGGTCCCCGTGGCATCCCCAGGGCCTGTGTGCTCACTAACAGGGTCACTGAGAGCCCGGGGAGGCAGCCAGGGTGGACACTTGTAGCCACGTATCTGAATAACTTAGGCTGTAATGTGTACCAGCCAAACTGTTTGTAGGTATTCTTATCAAACCCCCAGGAATTCATCAAGGTTACTGAGACAGAAACAGAGCTATAATAAGAAAAGAAGACCCTGAGAAACAAAATAACAAGAATGCAAATCCTAGATAAAGGAGCCTGACGTGATGATGGACAGTGACCGATCAGGTGTCCTGAAGGATCCATGGACAAGATAAGAACCACCAATCAAATAATGTGTGATAGCCTGAACAAGCAGCCTTAGAATGCACAACTGCAGCTTAATGTAAACAATAAACGGCTGCTGCTCAATCATATTGGTTGGTAGTTGTCTTGGGTTGCAATATGTAACCAAAAATGTGTATTCTATTTCCCATCTGTTGAAACTGGTTGGGAAGGTGTTTCTTCTTTATCTCATGTATAACCCATTCCTCAACTCCAGGGGGAAGGTGGTGGGTGCCTTCTGCTAATGGGACAGCTGTTAAAATCAGATGGGGCAGGGTTCTTTATCCCTTCCAGGACCCATCCTCCCTCCAGGGGATATCTGCTGTTCATGGGCCATCCAGGCTCACTGCATGGCTGATACAATTCCATCATCCCACTGGGAGATGCTCCACCCAAGGGGAGGAGCCAACAGTTCCTACCTAGATAAAAACTGAGAATCAGAAACACCAAGGGAGCCTGTTTTCCACTGGATTCCCAGAGGAAGACCAGACCCATCTTGCCATCACTGGACCCTTTCTACAGGATCATCTCTACTCCAACAGAACCACATCTGCCACTCCAGGACTTATTTTGGACTGCTTCCAACACCTTGACCAACAGGTCAAGGTATTACAAGGTATTTCAACTCTGTCAGGGTTTTCTAGGATTTTTGTACTACTACATTTGTATTTTTAATATTCCTAGTAAAGAACTGTTGTTCCTATTCCCAAATCTTTGCCTGAAAGCCCTTAATTGCAAAATTATAATAATTTGGAGGGAGAGGGTTTACATTCTCCATTCCAAGGCAAACTCCAGCTTTCCCTGGCAGACACCTGCCTTCCCAAACCTAGACAGTAGTCCAGAGGTCCTGAACCCCTGCAGATACTTGCCCTCAGCCCGTGCCCCTCCACCTGAGCAGGGCTCAGCTCATCCCAGGGCATGTGAGAGGCAAACCACAGGATGCAGTGGGATGCAGCACGGCAGGAGAGGACCAGCAGCCAGGCTTCCTCTGGGTCCTGGCCTCCCTTTCCTGCAGGGCTGTCCTCTGGAGCTGCTTCACGCCGTCCTTCAGCAGAAATCCCTCCTGAAGGAGGTTTACGGGTAGCTGTGAGTTAAATGTGACTCCCCCTTGGCCCCCTGCCCGGCACTGAGTTCAGGCTGTGAGTCAGGGAGCAGGGGAAGGGAGCCAGGGGATGTTGTCATGCTGTGAGGGGAAATTTGGGCCCCACAGCCTTCCTTAGGTGTGAGTGGTGCTTGGAGGTGGCTTGTAAAGGTGGGAATACCCCCACTGAGTGACACTTGTGGGCCCTGTTGTACTCCTGGGAGTTAGTGCAAGTGGGGGCTCCAAGAAAAGGACTCAAACACTGAGCTCAACTTACATCCCACCCCTCTGTGTCTGGGAGCACTCTGCATTCTCTGGAATGCTGAACATAGCTCATGTACCCTCACATCCGCTGTCCAGCACTGTCTGGTCCTACTGAGGGGATACACAGAACCTCTGGACCTGCCAAACCCTTGTCTCACCTCAGCAACCACTCTCTGTGTGACAGCTTTGGAAAGGAGAAGGGAGTGTTTCAAGCCAGTTACACGTTTCCAGAGACCAGGCTGTGAAAAACCAGCTCCTGGCTGCTCTGCATGGGACCAGCTGGAGATTCTGAGGGAATCTGGGAGCAGATGTTGACCTGTGCCCTTGCTGCTGTGGCTGCTACATAATGGGAAGGGATTAAGGAGCTGTGTGGGACAGCACCCTTCCCAGAGCTAATTAAGTAACAATTTTGATGGGGACAGACTTTTTAGTAGGGCCTCTAGCAATAGGATAAGGGGTAATAGTCTTAAACAAAAGCAGGGTAGATTCTGACTAAATATAAAGTAGAAAATTTTGACATTGGAGGTGTTGAGGCACAGGAACAAGTTGGCTGTGAGAGGTGGTGGATATTCCATCCCTGAAAAAATTCAAGATTTGGATGGGGCTGAGCAACCTGACCTAGCTGAAGGTGACCCTGTTCATTGCAGGGGGTTTGGACTAAAAGGCCTTTAAATGTCCCTTCCAACACAAAGCATTCTATGGCCCTGTGAGCCTATGAAGTGTCTCTTGGCCCACTTTGTGTGAACCAGAGCAGAGTACACGAAAGCAAAGTGGAGGACCAAGGGGTGGGAGGCACTGCAGAGCTGCTCCCAGCATGGGCAGGGACTCGGCTCCACAGTGGCTTTGGGAGTGACCCACACAGGGAGCTGTGCAGCCACAATTGAATCCAAAGGGGGCCGGACAGCAAGCTACAAGTCAAATACATGCATCTGGAGCATGGAGTGGCTCTAAGATTCACCAGCTTGTCTTATTTAAAAATCCCCAAACTGGGACTCTCTGTAATCCTCACCCCCTTCAGGATGCTCTGTTTAGAGAGAATACAGCATTCCTCTCTCAAAATCACATAAACCCCAGAAACCACGGATGCTGGCAGCTGCTTGGATAATTTGGCTGACTGAGCATGACTTTGATTCATTTATTTTTTGAGAGGGAAATGTCTGGCTCAACTGGAGACTAATTCCTTCCCTCTCCTGAGATTGTCTTTAATAGCTAAATCTCAGCTCTCTCCCATGCTTTCATACCTCTGGAAACAATTGAATCAATTCCTTGTTTATGAAATGCCTGTGTTTATGTACAGTTGACAAAATAAAACCTGTCTTCTATTTTTCTGCCAGATCTCAACAACATTAGTCTTTGAGGAAAATTTTCACTTTATTTTGTGTGTTTTTCTCAATCTCCAGTCGAAAGCAAGAGACACCTTTAAAGAAATGATAAATGAAGTCCACAGTGAGATACACATTAAGGAATTCAGGTTCTGACCCAAATCTATTTTTCATCCAAACCTGAATCCAAATAGAGTTTATTTTCAGAAGCTGATAGCTGGAGTCGAACTTGAAACACACCACACAGATTTCTTTATCACAGATATAGGGCCTGAAGGTCTGCTTTAGTAGCTGTTTTTCAGATGTCTGCTGGACCTCCCACATCCCTCTAGCTGAGATACATTTTCTCTGCCTTTGGTCATCTGATGGTGAGGGGGGATCATGATCTTTCAGTCTGAGCATCTTGATGGCACAGAGCAATCTCTCCTTTCAGGAAGGGTTCCCCTGATCTATTCTGAACATCTACTTTGGGTGAAAAGAATCACAGCAGGACCTCACAAACCTTTAAGGGGATCAGATGGTGACTTGTTTTCATGAAGTGATTCACATGCGGCCTGAAAATGCCATGATTTGGTGCTGGGAAAGCACCTTCCAGCTACATCTGACAGGCACACCTGGGAGTGGGGCAGAAGGAGCTCACCATGGGCAAGCAGGGCTTGGGATGCTCCATGTGAAGAACCCGAAAGTTGTGCCTCTGTGCAGCATTCCAGATGTGCTCTCCTGCTCCAGAGAGTTTTAGAGAAAAAGAAATGAAAAATGTACTTACATTCGTCCAGTGTAAAAGTAACACTGGTTCAGTTCCCGAGTGCTTTAATCAGTTTATCTCCCTGCTCTAATGTCAGGTTGGCAAAACATCCCAGCTTCTCCCAGACCCAGGACAGTTCTCCCTTGGCAAACACAGCTCAGCACTCACATGCATGAATTTTGGCTTTCCCATTCAACCTTTGGCCCTCAACCTTGTCATGCTGCCAGCAGAGTTCCCAGGCCTCAGGGCAAGTCATTGCTTTTGCTTCACATGTGTGTCCCTGAGGCTTTGATGTCACCAGAGCCTGGCATGGCTGTTCTGTCCCAGTCCCTCCCAGAAAGGAGAATGGATTTTGAAAGGAAAAACGAGTGCACACACAGAACCATCCTGGCACAACCACCATGCCTTTAATTCACATTCCCCACTTGTTTGAAATAACATCATCATGTAGACAAGCTGTAAATTCAGTTCTGCCAAAAAATCAAGTTAATCCCTGCCTTTCTTAGTGCTCATCAGACAGAGTTTGCTCCTGGCTTTCTGGCTCTGACAAGGAGCCTCCAACAGGTTTTCTGTACCCTGAGGTACCTGACAGCCAGTCATGTCAGGTACTTCTTCTGGGAAAGTAACTAAAAAAAATACTTCTCATGCCAGGATCTAGGCTGTGGAGAGTCACCTTGGGCAGTTTTAACTAACTTGTGGATTTTGAGTGCCTGGTGAGGTTGTGAAACACTTACATAGGTGGTTTTGTGCTAGAAGAAACAGTTTTAGCCAGCAGCAACAAGGAACCTCCCACATGGGAATTGAGACAGACCTCGGTTGGAAAGAGGTCACGCTATTCATGGAGCTGCTAAGTGTATTTAATTGCTTTCAGTGCTCAGTCCCTGCACCGTGGGTGGATTTTTTACCTCTGCAGCTGGTAACCACCAGCACATCTCACTCCTTGCCTGGAGGGACTGAGCTGCTGCTGTATGGACTGGCTGGAAACTGGTCCCAGCATGAGGGAGTTCGAAAAGTACCAGTACATTTAAATAAAATGACGTGAAAAGGAGCTTTATCTTCTGCCTGATAGAATGTGCAGCTATTTTTACCTTGGCATATCTAATTTTTATGTGCAATCTAAGGTAAACACACCGCAGAGGGAAGGTAGAGCAGTTTCAGCCGTAAATTCACAGAGGCAGCTCCAAGGAGGGGATAATCTTTGTCTAGTTTGTTTGCAAAGAAAATTAAACTTGCTTGTTCTCATTGTGTGTTTACCCATTGTGTGCGCACTGGTTCTCAGTGGTGCAAAGTACAGCTTTTTCTGCCTTACAAATCAGTTTATAAATATGTTCACTTGCTTTTGCTGCTTTCTCGACTTCAAGTGATTTTAAAAAAACAGAACAAAGCCACAAAATCCACCCTATATTTGTCAAAAGAACATTTTCAACTGACTTTTGCTGTGATTAAAAGGAGAATCTGAGCTCTGTATTGCAGCCAAAAAGAGACTTTATTTCTATTTCTTGTGAACATTCATGGTAAAACCTGTGCAGAAGCAGGAATACTTTCTGCCCCATCTTACTGGGTTTGTGTCACGATCAGCAGTGCAGCCCCTTCCCCTTGTTTGAAGGGAGAGATGGTGTTTCTACAAGGCAGGTGGACAAATAAATAATGTTCAGGATTAGCCAGAGGTGCAGCCTCGTAAAACCCATTGCTTAAAAGTGTTTCTGGTCTGGAGACACATAATAAAAGTGAAAAACTGACCATGCCTATGACTAATCCATTGGTTTGATACAGAGTAAAGTGATAGTGTAGATACAAATGCTACCTCTAACAGATGTTAAATCCATATCTCTGGGAACATTTATTGGTGGCTGTATCTATTGGCTGATTAACCATTTACAAAAACATAATAATAACATCATAATCCTGTACCACCTATTAAAAGTCCTGTGGTGTGAACTACTCCTGGAAAAAGGCATCTCACCTTTCTTTAAAGAATAAGGTGATGGAATTTTAATTTTTTTTTATTTTATTTTTTATTTCCTTGCAAATGTGCTCTGGATGGTACAAACCACACTGATGGAGGGAAGAAGACTTGTGTGAGGTATCTGCAGCTGGTAGGACCTACATGACACAGCCATCACTTTTCCTGCCTTCTTGACCCTTGTTCTCACAAAACATCAGCAAGAGCAAGGCAGTGAGGTTTTGGGGTCTGCCCTCAGTAATCACTTAGTTATGATTTTTGAGCCAAATGATCACAGAGTGTGCAGGGTGAGGAGATCCAGTATCTGAGGGGATTTAAGCATCAGCTTAAATATCTTGCGAAAAGCTCATCCGAGCTGAATCCACTGCGCCAACACACTTCCCTGTGAGATTTGCAGGGGCTCCAGACCCTGCTGGTGCCACCACAAGGCTACTTCTTACAGCATTTCCACTTGTCCCAATTAGGGACATCACGGAAAAGAGAGGATGAAAAAACCCCAACGCAGGCAAATATTTCCTTTTGTACTCCAGGGCTGCGGAGGTGGAATACGCTTTCCCCTGTTGGTCTTTCCTCATCCCTCACCTCTCGGTCCTCCTCAGCATTTCCTCCCTCTCCATGGTTACTCCACACAAACAATTTCCCGGCTGGCAGGGCCGATGCGGAGCTGCCACAAATGCGCAGTGCAGATGCCGCGTGTGACTCACCGCGGTGACTCACCCGGGCCGAGATGGTGACGAGCCATCCCGGGGCCGGTGAGTCAGCAAGCCCGCTCCGCTGCTGAGCTCACACCCACAGCCAGTGCCAGCACATCCCTGCGACTTCTGCGGAGACCCAGGGAGTCCTGCATGGGTGGCCCCGATGGCTCACCCGGGAGGGAGATGGAAATCGGGGGAGGAAAAGTTGCAGTCAGTTTTGCTGTCGTTGCTGGCAGGGGGAGAGGGCTTGTGTAATGCGGGGGTGGCCGCTGTGATCAGACGTGGGATCCAAGCCTGAGCCCACCCAGGGTGAAAGCTCAGCCCTCAGACACTGGAAACTAAGATTCTGGCACCTGAAGGAGGGCAGGCACTGCAGGTAGCGGAGGGAAACCACACGGTTGGCTTCCCTCTCGTAGGGCAGAAAGCAAGTTTCATATAGAGCCCATAAACCATGATTTTTCTTAAGGTTCTGTGACTAACTCAGCCACAGCTCAAATGTGTCCTGAGTCTGTACAGTCTCAGCATCCTCAGGGTGCTCAGAATTCTCCACTATTTACCTATTTTCCATTGATTCACAGACATGAGATCGTCATTCACAATAATTCAGGCAGCCTGCCCCAAAATGATTAGCCTTTCGTGGTGACAGATTAAAGCAAATTTTGCTCAAGAATGTAATCAGTTACTACAATGGGCAAACAAAGGATAAAGCAAGACAGATACAGCATGGGAAAGTTACTTGTGGAACTGATAGAAGCTGTAGGCAAATGTTAACACAAATGGAAATAAATCCAATGTAAAACAAGGAAACATATAAGATTACAATCAAAAGGGAATTATGGTGGTTTTTTGACTTTTTTTTTCTTTTTTTTTCTTAAAGAATAATAGAGAAATTGACTACTAGAAATTTGGCATAAGTGTTGCGACTAAATTTCATGCAAGTCTGTGGCATCTGCTGGTGGAGGACATTGTATGAATGCCAGCTTAGGGACAGGAATGCAATTGGGCCATCAGATCCCTCTTTTACTTCTTAAGAAATAATTAAAAATATCCTCATCTAGCTGAAACAGATGGCTACAATCACACCATTTTGTCTTAATCTGAATAAGGAAAAAATTGTTTCCTGGCTGCATGACACTCAAGCTGTTCCTCTTAGCCTTTTCCCCAGGAAAAGCCCCAAACACTTCACACCTTTGACATTCTCAGGCTCTACCTACTGGCCAGGCTAACTCATGCTACATTTCCCTAAGATGTCCACAAAAGGGTTAGGATTAAACAGGGTGTCTAAAGCCCTTCCAGGTAATAATTTGTAGATTGGTCTGGTCATGACAGATCCAACTTGCACTCACTCCACTCTGTTTGCTGAGCAAAGCTGGGCCAGAGCTGTGATGCCCACATGCTTGGGCTGGCTCACATCCAGAGAGACCTGCAGCTCAGCTCTGCCTTCATCCAGGCTTCTCTCCTACCCAAGAGGTTAGTTTGCAGAATGATCTTAAGCTGCAGGATTATCTGGGGACACATCCTTAAGCCCCAGCATCCTGCAGGGAGGAGGCCCTGAGGTACCTGTGGCTGTGGTGCCTTGGTACCTCCAGCTCTTGGCTATAGCTTGCAGCAGTGTTACCTCCTTTTCAGTGAAGAACTATTTCCAAATCTACACTGTCAAGCTCCAAAAGGGGTTAGCTCACAGCCTGTTGTAGAGGGGAGATAAAGTTAGATGATCCCTTACATGCCATGAAATGCTCCATGAAACTTTGTAGGGGATAGGATATGAACCTCCCTTAAACAGACTTGCTGTGACTGCCTGGGGAATGCATTTCTCATTAAGATTGCTTTCGGTTTTGATGAGCAAGGGATTCTTGGAGAGCATTGCTCCTCTTCTCTCTTGCATTTAAACCCTTTCTTCACTTCTCCACCACACTGTGTCTCGGCTGTTGTGGTGACTCTCTCGTGTGGCACCATTGTGGTGACCCTCTTGCTATCCACCACCCTCAGAGCAGCTGCTTCAGTTCCCAGGCCAGCTGTACCTTGATGGATTCCCTTTCTGTGCCCGTGCTCCTGTCCACATTGGCTGGAGATGGGGCTTTCCCAGGGGAATGACTTGCTAAATGGAGATAGAGGAGCAGGAAGGCATCCTGCAACAGGGAGGGCAAAACCCATCAGCTGTTGCCAAGGCTGATATGGTGCAGCAGAGCATGGGTTCATTTTTGTGTTAGCTAACTGAGAAGATGTTTAGTGGACTTGGATGGAAAGGGATGGCCTGATGCACGGATGAAAGAAGAAAAGCCCTCCTGGTGAAAGTGGAAGGGCGCAGGCATCCTTCAGGCCACTTGTCAGCCTGGGAGTCATGGAGTGCTTCCAAGAGGGCCAAGAGTGGTAGCTAAGAAATGTACATTATTAGGCTTTATTTTGCTTTGCGGGAGTCTGCTGCACAGCTGGAAAATGTAATTAGGTCCTTGTGCTGTAAAATGGGCTGCACACATGCTGCTCCAGGCTGAGATTAGGAGGGGAATCTGGGAAAAGGTTAGGCACAGGCTATGCTGCAGTGGAAACATGCTTGTTGTAAGTGAAAAAGGACAAGATTTGTTCCAGAAGCCACTTTCTTTTGACCCCAACCATTTTCTTGGTACATCCAAGGCAACCAGAACAGTTTGTTATAAACCTGGAACAGATCTGTGCTCCTCACTTCGGATGAAGAGCCAAACCATTTCTATGGGCTGAAGATCAAGTTTACAGGATAAATTGGGAGACTGAATGGAGGAGCAGACTTTGAGGAAGAGAGACAAGGAGGAGAATCTCAAGCAACAGGTCCAGCCACACAGGAGATAAGAAGGGGTTAAGAAATGGAGCTGAAAGAGGATGGTGTGTAAGCAAGGAAGGTCCCTTTCCTGGGAAAGATCCCAGCTTTGTATTTCCTGTGTGTCCTGTGACATCAGCTGCTGCTGCTGCTGGAATGCTCTTTCCAGAGCCAGGTGAAGGATTCATAACATTTTGTTTCCAGCATTCTTCTCCCATTCAGCAAGTAAACAGAGCACACAGAGTACTGTGCTCTGGCAAAGCCTCCAAACTGGAGATAATCACCTGTCACTACCACCAGTCATTCCTTCCAGCTGCCAAGAGCTGTACCTTCATCTATAGGTTCAGATTTTTCTCTCTAGACGTAGTTGGGCACTTTCAGTACATTTCCATATAAAAGAGCTCTTGTTCTTACATCACCGCTTTGATTTTGTTTGTTTTTGTTTTTGTCATAACCTGGAGAAAATCCAACCAAGAACAATAGTAAGGTTTCAAAGCCAAGCACCCTGGTGCTAGAAGCTGCCAGAAGTCAGGCTGCTCACATCAGCTCAGTTTGATCTCCTATTTTGATTTCTTTTTACAAGACCCTGCATATTTCAGCAGAGGGGCCCAACCTCACTCAGCACAGTGGTTGGACAGTGAGTCAGGCCATAAAGCAACCACTCTTCTCTGGTGATTAATGCACACTGTGGGTATCCAGGAGAGGTGAATTATAGTCCTGGCTTTGCTACCACCTTTTGTTTGATGTTGAGTTGGGTGAGATGCTATCATAATGGAACAGTACAAGGTGGGTGAGTTATGGTGGGGGCTCAACAGTGTGAATTATGCCCTCCTCCATTGTAGCTTTTTTGGTCTGTCTTTTGAAATCTTTGTGTTGCAACTCAGCTTTTTCACAGCACACATTGTCCTGGAGGACTGGGTAGATCCTTGCTTTTTTCAGTGTCCTCAAAAGAAAACAGCCTCTGGGTGATCTCTGCCTGGGGCTGCTCATTGTGGTCATTCTCCACTTGAGGGCGGTGTGACCTGGTCCAGTGCACACAAGAGGCAATTCGGGGTGAAATTAAGGTGAAAAGAATTTGGCACCTAATGCTGGCTGTCCAGATGAGGTCTAGGCTCTCCATCACTGCAGCTGGTGAAGAGTCATTCCATAGAGCCAGGGGAGCTGGGAGGGAAAATCAGCTTTCTCTAGAATGGACAGGCACCAGCTGTGAGTCGCTCCCTCTGTTCTGGAGCAGGACTGGGGAGGGTCACAACTCCCTTCCCATCGCCTTTGTGTCTTTGAGGTGGTCTCAGCACTCCAGTATGGGCTCCTAATCTTCCCCAGAAGGGTCTCACAAAGGTCCTTGCTTGCAGCTGCCATCTGTGTACCGGTATGTGACAAAATTGAGACATACCAGGTGTCCACTGAAGAGCCAAACCAGGGCCCAGGTCTCTGCTCACAGTTCTGGGAACTTGGACATTTAGCTCATGTGCAGGCAGGGGCACACAGCTGCATACATTTAAGTGTCTTGTTTGCAAGATAAACTCTTCCCAGGGTTATTTATGTCATCAAAGAAGGGAAGATGTCCAACTGGATGTGGAAATGCAGAACATTTTTTTCTGAGGGGACTGCAGCATGCCCACTTCTCAGGCAGAGTGTGACTTGTGGTTCAGGATCTCAGATCAAAAAGAAGCTGATGAAGTTGACTGAAAATACAGATGACTCTCCACTGCCAGATTGCACAGTGAGATTTTGCTACAAAATATGTGGCAACAGGGCTTTTTAAAGATATAAATCTTTGTTTTTCAAAAGCCTGTAGTAATCCCTATGGCAAGAAATGTATTTCAGGTTTCTGCAATCAAGACATACGCTCTCTTTTTGTAGTCCAGGAAAGCTACACTCCAGGAATATGGGAATATGCAATGACTGCCTGATAAATGTTAGCTGATCTAAATAATTCACCTCAGTCGTGTCTCGCTTATCTGTCAGGTTGATCAGCATTTATCTTTCTTGTTTGCAGACGAGCAGGAGAGAAATATTATAGATAGAAACAGTCCACTTAAAACTACATGAAACTAAATCAGTGTTACAGTGGCAATTGAAGCAGACATTTCTAATTAGCAGCAGCTTAAAATGCAGCAAAGGTCTGTAATGAAATAAATAGATCACCATTGTCCCCAGCATTAGGGAAAGTGGTGTCGGGCACCAGAAACCCTGTAGCTCATGCATCTTCCTAGAGCCTGCCTCTCATGACCATGTTCAGAGTCTTCACCAGTTCAGTTCCCTCCCTAAAGCAGGTTTTTTTCATGCATGTTACTCGAAGATTTTCAAACAGAAAGGTGTGTATTCTGCCTTATTGGGTATAAGTGTTGTTCTCATGTGGTGAGAGTTGCGCACAAAGTTTTGGGTGGCTGGGGGCAGGAAGAGATCAGATCCCAGGTCTGGGAGCAGAGCCCAGAGCTGCACACGTTTATCTCCTTGGAGCCAATTGAGGCTTAGGCCTGTAACAAATGTGGGGTCTAACACCTCCTCTCTGGGTATCTCTCTAATCCGATTCCTTGGGTCTGGCCATCTTCTGATGGCTGATTTAATAACACTTGGGTTGAGCTGGAGCAGGAAAGGATTTGGTTTCTTTGGAAAAAAAAAAAAAGGAGGAAACTAAAGTGCTTTCATTTATGTGTTAGTGGGTTAAGGAAATGATTCTGGGATCATTTGTTTCACATGTGCCTCTATCTCATTTCTCAGACAGACAAGGTACTGCTGTTCTCTTAGCCTTTGATATGGGACAAAAGTAATAAGAAGAGGGAATTTGTACAGGAAAAACAAATTCCAAGGGGGAAATTTCAAACTGGCCTGCAGACCTCACTCCCTCACAGGATTGCAGAGAGTCCAAGAGCTGGAAAGGGCTTGGGACAACTGGAAATTGTGCTGGCTCTGACAGAGGTGACCCTTCCAAACGCATTTTGAGGGGCTCCCCAATTTTGGCTGTGGTCTTGCATTTCCTTCCCAGACACACAGCAATAGTTCTGCTCACCTGCATCGCAGGGAAGCCATCCAGAATGCCCTGGCACTGTGGTGCCTGACCCTCCAACCATCTGCTGGTAACAGCAGGAGCCTCCTGGCTGCCTTGCTGTGGGAAGCACACAGTGACATCCCTGCAAGAGGGACTTCTGCTGAGCAATTGCCCTGTAGAAGGATGATTTTATCAACTGCGTCTTAAAAACTTCCACTCTAGCGCTGAAGATAATGGGAGCACACATTCCTGCTGGCTTGCTTGCTGCTGATTTGACATCGTGCCACGTGGGGGAGGTGTTGGAAATAGGCAAATACTACAGAATT
>VYXD01016865.1:198544-214260 GCA_013397195.1 Hylia prasina | reverse complement strand
AAAAAAAAAAAAAAAAAAAAAATCACTCCGAGTTGAAAGGGAGGAGAGCCAGGAAAGGAAATACCTCAGGCAGAGAATTACTACTTCTGTATCAAAGCCAGGAACTCCTTACTTTAATATTTAACACCCAGGAGAGCTGAGGGGGAGGATGCTGAGAATGGGTGAAATTTTTCAAAGGAGCCCAATTTCTGGTGATTTTCCTTGGGTACATTTTTTCTAGTAAGTATTCAGTCTAACGAGAAATGTGACTTCTGGTCACCAGAAGCACATTTACACGTTCAAACTGCAAATTGCTGAACAATTTCAGCTGGAAAGCAAAGTGTGAAGAGCAGCTGGAAGGGGAGGTGACATCAACCCCTCAGACCAAAATCCAGCACTCATTGCTGCTGGTTTTCTCACTTAAAAGTCAAAGTGTTTAACTCTGGGTCAAAGGGAATGTTTAGCTCAGGAGAAGAGAAGGCAAAAGGGGTAAGTCAGCTTTTTGCCGTGTTTAAAGGAGGGATATTGAGAAGACACGTTTAACAAAGGGTGATGAAATGGACACAAGCTGCAGCAGGGGAAATTCATTCGGGGCATAAGAAAAAGCATCTTTGTCATGAGAGCACTGAAGCACTAGAAGAGAAGCCCAGGGAGAGTGAGCAGTCTGCATCTTCAGAGAGAATCAAAACTCAATGGGGCAAGGCCCTGAACAACTGGAGATGACCTTGAACCCAGACCTGCTTTGATCAGGGCACTGCGCTGCAGACCTCCAGAGGTCCCTGACAACCCAAATTATTCTCCAGTTCTGTGAAGCTGAGACTGAATGAAATGAGGAAAAAAAGTTCCCTGTTTTCCTGTCATTCCTCTCCCTTCAGCACAGCTGGAGGCTGGCATTCATGTGCTTTGCCATGCTCTTTGCCTTTCATACTTGTGGCCCATACATGGTCCTAATATCCATTTCAGCTGCTTTGCTTAATCAATTAAGCTGGTTTGAAGTTATTTCAGTCCCCAGTGATGCTGTCTGTCTCAGTGACAGTGAAATCAATTGCCCTGCAACAAGAAGCACTGTTACTGCACTGCCAGCACTTATGGGGATGTCTTTTGATGCTTCAGGGACAGGGTAACAAGTGAGACACAGGCCAGACAAGGTTCAAGGTCTCCATCTTACCAAGGGAAGGATAAAGGAAGAACTTATTGGGAGGGTTGAAGCTAGTTGTCAGAGGGACATGCCACATGCACAGGGATCCACTCCCTCTCTCTGATGCCTTAACTTACCTTGTTGGAAGGAATGGTATCTGCTGAGGGTGCAAGGCTGGATCCAGGCTAAGGGAGGCCAATCCTATTATCCCAACCAGTATCATGACAGCTCACCTGTACCTGGTAAGGGGCTGCAACCACATCCTCTTAGAAAGGAGCAATTTTTTAAAAAAATTTTTTGTCCCCCCAATTTGCAAGGAATCCAAGAGTCACAGTTTAGTTTGGGGGCAGGGAGATGTGGGATCTTTTTCTTGGTGCCAACCCCTTAGGAATTTTGGAGCTTTTGGATGGAGAACTCTTTCGGAGTTCTGGAATGGGGCTTGGATTCTGCACCAGAGGCAGGAAAGTGAAAAGGTCCACTGCAATTGGTGATAAGAAGGCAAATGAATTTAGTGTGCTTGTCACATGCTTGGATACTATGGAGCTCCAGGCTTGATCCTACACACTGCCTCCAGTGGGAAAGACCGCAGACTGACTTTGCTTGGCCTGAGGTCACCTCCCATCCCTCTTGTTACCTGGTGAGTTAGGAAAGAGCCAGGACACAGAGTTAAACAAAACACTCACTGGCATGTGTGTCTTTCCCTGCACTGGCAAAAGCCCGGTTTGAGTACATCCAGAAAGATTTTGTCCCAAATATTTGCAATTACGCTGCTAGAAGGAACTGTTGGATGTGACCTGGAGGGCTCCTCTCCACCTCTTTGCCTGAGGGAGATCCAAAACAATGCAAGGGAGCTGGAGTTCCTGCCAGGCCGGTCTCTGCCTTCGGAGGGATGAAAGAAAAAGAACAGCAGATAGCAGATGTCCTTGATATTATTTAATCCAGCCTGCCATAGGGGGCAGGAGAAGAAGCTGTAACAAATGGATCAGCTGAAGGTTCTGCTGGGGAACAGCTTCCTAGAGCTCTTGGAAAAGTCTGGGTCATGGAGTGGCCAATTCAAACCCTGACTTGCTGTGGGTCACTGCTTCTGCTTTGACTTCACTGCAACCACCGAGGAAAGGGGGAATGCTGGTCCTTTGTCATTTATTGGAGGAGGGTACATTTCCTCTGGAGTCTTTGAGTCCCCTGGTGGATCACAGGGAAAACGTTATTGCTTCCCAGCGCTGCTCTTCTGTGCTTTTCAAAAGAAACGGTGCAAAAATGTTCTTTCTTTTATTTGTAGAGTCTGTCCCAGTAGGACTTCACTGGTGTCTCTCCTCTTAAATTCAGAGACTTTTTCTTGGCTTAAAGGTAGCTCATAATTGACTTACAGCTGCCTCTCCACAGGATATTGCTGTATCGTATTCCCTTTTATGTTGCTTCGTTGTGGAAACATTCCTGTGAATTTCGGGGAAAAGGAAGCATGAAAAGGTGAGAGTGGGATAGAAATCTACCTCCATTTGGTCCTGAGTCTTTTTCTGCTTACCTCAAGGATCAGAAGGGATCAAACTTTGTCCTGATTAGGGACTGTCATTAATAAGATCTATTTAGTGATGTAGGGGACCTTTACTTGGGTCTAGATAAATATAGTTCTTGAAATTTTCTTGAAAAGTCACTCTTGCTTTTGCAAATGGTGTTTGTGTCTCCTTGTCTGTTTCTAGAGGACAGTGGGAGAAAGATCCTTGCATTCACCCCTGGCTGCATTCCCATCCCAGCTCACAGTGTTACAAGAACCAGTCTTGAGTGCCCATGCAGAAAGTTGTGTCTGCACCTTCTCATGGCTTGCATCTCTCTGTGGATTTCCTGACCACTGAACAGTGAAGGAGGACACAGTTCCAAGGCTCCAAACTCATCTTGTGAAAGCTGGAAGCATGCAAGCGAACCCTGAGCAGGGGGAAGCCAATGCTAACTATATTAGATACCATGCCAGGGGCTGGCCAGCTTCATTTGTCAGGCCAAAGGTGATCTCTGGGGATGGTCAGGGAGGCTGTTCCCCCCATGAAATTGGGTTATAGAGCAGGTGTACGGAGCAGGTTTTATGATGTAGTGCAAGAGCAGCTGGAGGCCCCAGCACCGCTTGGGTTTCTTGGCTTGGCCTGTGATTGCACATCAGGGATTGCCAGCACTGCTTGGTCTGGCTCAAATCAGAGAAGAACCTCTGCCTTCTCCTGCTGCCCTCCACAGATGACACATCAAAACTGTCCCCCAGCACAACTCTGGTGTGGCTGAATGCAGTTCATCTCCATGGAGAGTGTGGTCTGGTGTGTTGTGAAGTGTCAGAACTTGAATTCCCAGTGCCACAGTGATTCATGGTGGAGCTGGTGGAGGACATGCCTTCATCCCACTTCACACGATCCCACTTCCCCTCCATGGCTTCAACTTCTACCATACTATAAAAGGCTTTTTCCTTACATTCATCTGTGGGCAGATGGAGATTTTCTGGGGTGTAGGTGCACATGGACCTCATGGCTGGGGCTGTGCCACTCTGCTTGAGCTTCTCCAGACTGGCAGTAATGCTTATTTGGGGCTGTTCCCTTGAACAGGCTCTCCTATACCTCTTTTTTTCCAATACACTGATGGCATGGAAGTCTGGCCTGATAAATGCTCATGGTGGGAATCTAGACAGAAATTAAAGTGCTGAAGCATCCTTATGCATGAAAGCCTTTTCCTCATGTGATCACAAGCAGGGAGACTGGTGACCTGGGGAAGCAGCCTCCACACAGTGACCAGTTGAGCATGGCATGTACTCCACAAGCCCCTGTGGAATGTTGCCAAGCAGCATCTGCTGGTGATTCAGAACTGTCCAAGTCCTCCAAGCCATTTCTGAGTGGGCACAAAGAGTCCTGCAGCATATTATGAAAAAGCACAGTTGTCCCAGAGCTGCATCACGAGATGACAGTGAGTACTGCCAGGTTGTGACATGAGAAACCCTGTGTGTGACATGGCCAGCCTATGATGCTCTTGTCTAAATGCACTGATTCAGTCTTGCACTAAATGGCAAAGCTACAGAGAAGCTTCACACCAGCAAACACTGGTGAAT
Organism: Hylia prasina; assembly: GCA_013397195.1. Lineage (NCBI taxonomy): Eukaryota > Metazoa > Chordata > Aves > Passeriformes > Sylviidae > Hylia > Hylia prasina. The sequence continues at coordinate 210,067 of VYXD01016865.1, read as the reverse complement.
GGGGGGGCAGTTTCTAAGTAAATTGGAATTCCTTGATGTTTCTGGTCAAAGTGTCATGACTGTTCAGCCAGGAGGATGGGGAAGCAAAGGCTATCAGCATGACACAGGGGTATAATTTAAAGCCATAACTCCAGGGACTGTGGCTGAATGGCCAGGCAGGGGCTGCTGAAGAGCTGTGATATGAGACGAGCTGACCCAGAGAGCAGCTCAGCGGGGAGGCACGTGGCACAGGGCCTGGCAGGGTGGGTGAGTGCTTGGGAAGCTGTAGTTTTATCTCCTCTGAGATGCCTTGGCTGTGTGTACAGGACGTGGCGTGCTGCCAGGGCTGGAGACAGCGCTGCCCTGGAGGGAGGAGGGCTGTGGGGGCTGAGCTGAAGCTTTGGCTGGTCTGGTGCAGCTCAAGGCTGGTTGCTCAGGAGCTGCAGAAAATGCAAATGCTGGTGGTCCAGGGGGAGATCTTTAGGGCTGAGAGCAGCCAGGGTTGGTGGGTGTGTCAGATGCTTCTTGACTGGTAAATGATGCAGGTCCTGAGCATGGACTCCCACAGCAGCATGAGTGACCCTGCTGTTAGATGGCCCTTGGTATGGTCCTACTGGCATTTCCCAGGTGATTCCCAGGCACAGTTTGGGGGTTATCCTGGGCTGTAGCCATCCCCAACAGGCATCAGCCATGTGGCTGTCCTTTAAGAATGACAAGAACAGCTTAAAATGATAGATGAGTTGAAAAAGGGTCTCGTGCCCACCGTGTTGTCTGGTGCAACCAGGATAGTGCCAGGGTGCAGGATGGGGTCTGGCAGCCACAGGACTCCTGGATATCCATTGTGCACTCGAGTCACTCCACGTCGTGGCCTCCCAGAGATTCCTCTGCTTGCATCTACTCACCTCTGAACTCTCCCCGACTTCTGTCGGGTTAACACATGGACAACCCAGCCCTGCAGATGCTCAGGAAAATTCAAACTAGGTGGGATCTGCAGCAGAAAATAGCAGATGAACCCTCTGATCTCTTGCAAAGTGGGACTTCATTAGAGCACTTCTGGTTTATCCTGATTTAAACATCCTGACAGTGGTGCGGCCCCGCGGCTCTGGAGAAGCTCCACCGTTTGAACAGCACTTTGCAAACACACAAGCTGCAAAATCTCCTGGTGCCACTGGGGTTGCTTGAGAAAAAGCAGCGAAAAACTGCTGCAGGCTACTGTATTACAGCCCAGCAGAGCTGCAGGCAGGCCGGCCTCGTGGTGCTGTCACGGAGCTGACACTGATGGATAATGAGGCTAAGGAAATAAAAGAAGGCCCTTCCTCGCGCTGCCTGTGGAGCAGGAAACTCTGCACGGGGAGCGTGGAGGTGAACAAAGCGTTAAAGGCTGGCAGAGCAGCTGCTGCTGACCTTCTGGTCCCAGCACCGCTAAACAAAGCTCCTGTTACAGCTGAACTTTAGTACCAACTTCTGCTGCTCCAGGGATCCTCGCAAAAGTACACTCCGAGCCGCAGCTAGCACGGGCTGAGCAGGGGGTGAGGCAGAGGGGCAGGATTTGCGGGGTGGGGATGTCCACAGAGCTCACCCTGTTCCCCCTCCAGGCTCCCTCAAAAGCCACCCTCTGCTGTCATCTGCAGTGGAGGACTCCTGAAACTGAGGGCTGCTACCACACCAAGGTTTTTTGGTGGTCACTGGTCGATGTATCCACCATTTTTCTGAATTTCCAAGCAGCCTTTTGGCCCAGCCACGGTGCTGCAGCAGTGAGTTCTGTGGATGGGCTGTGTGCACTGGGAAAATGTGCTTACTTTTGTGCCTGAAATGTGCTTAATTGCAAATTTTCAGCGTGTTCCTGGGTCCTCTGGCATGGGAAATAATGAACAACTGTTTAATATTAATATTTCTCTTCTTATTCATGGTTTTACAACCTCTAATATCATATCCTCTGAGAATTCTTTCCTTTCAGAGGAAGAATTCAAAGCCATTCAGTCTATTCCCACATGGGAGCCTTCCATAACCTAAACTTAATGCTGCACATCCTTGCTGTCCTCCTCCATTACTTCCACAGAAAGCAAAATTTGAGGCACTTCTCAGCAGAGGTTTTACAGGTATGGTCCAGCTCTTAGTGGGACATAAAGACATGAGAAACATTTTCAACCCATGGCATTTCACGTCTTCTACTGGGGATGATGATGGAATTACACACCACTGGAAAAAATGCACTCATTTCTGTGTGAGACTTGATAAGAAGGATGAGACAGACTGGACAAAACACATCTGGAGTCTCCTTGTGCCCACAAACTGTGAGGAAGAAAAGAATTTGTCCTGCGAAATAATAAATAAGACTTGGCCGACTTAGATGGGAGTTTAGGCTGGTTGTGGCAGAGAATAAAGAAACAGGGCAAAACCCAGCAAGTTTGGGTTGAAATAGTAATAAAAATCGTACTGCTTTCTGCGTGAAGCTGAGCTCAGTTGTGGTGCCCAGTTTTTACAGTTTGAGCTCAAAATTTGCCCTTTTCCAGCTCACTGTTTTTTGTGCATGTAGGTCCCAGTGGGGTCAGCCTCAGAGCTCTCCACTGCTGACTTTTTGCTTTTCAGGGCAAGAGCTCTTCTGTCCTTGTCCTTATTGTCCCCAGACTGTTGGCCTTACACTGACAGGAGGGTGAGTGAGGGAAGTGGTGGGAAGGGGTCGTTCTTCAGGTCTGCAAGCTCCAGGGATGTATCTTGGGAGACAGGTGGGTTGGCAGCAGAGATTTACCTAATAGTCCTCATTGATAGGGGTGTGTTTGGGGCCAATATTAAAATCAGCTCATTATTGTTTCTTTGGCCTTGGGAAAGCAGGGAGCTTGGAAGGAAAGGAATCTTACTGCTTAAGAAGCTGGGAAACTCTGAACTTTCTTATTCCTGCCCAGCCCAGTGGTAAGAAGTATCTCAAAGTGGTAGAGCTCTCAAGGCCACGGCATGTGTACATTTTGAGTGTGCAAATTACCTTATTGGATCATTCTGGGCATGGAATTCCTTGTTTTGGTGTGGTTGGTACCTTCAAGAAAGCAATGAGTAACAGGGGATGTGTATACACTGCTTCTCCTAAGAGATTTTACAAACAGTGGTTGTGGACTGTTCCATCTGAGCAGGATAACCCCTGAATCCCCTCAGGAGAGGCAGTAAACAGTCACCATATATTTTTTAAAACCCATGTGTTTTTTGCTTGGACCAAACCATGGTTGGTGGAAATTGGTTTCATCAGAGAGCCTCTGCAATATTTATTACTTTCAAATGGAGTCCAGACCAGGCTCCATACTGATGTGTGTCTCATGATGGCCTTGGGAAGGAGCAGGACCACAGCTTGGAAATCACTTTGCTTACACCTCAGGTGAGAGATGCAGCCCCCACTTTGCAGGAAGTATTTGTGGTGGAGGCCATGAAGTCATGCAAGGAGATGAGTCTTGCAGAGGAGATCAGTTTGGGAATCTGGAGGCTGTGGGGCAGCTCCTTTCCCTGCCAGGACACCCACCTTTACCATCAGGACACAAGGCAGTGCAGTGTAACCTTGCCAGTGCTCCTGGCTGAGTCACACCACCCCCAGGGCTTTGCCCCAGTTCCTGGGGTTTCACGAATTCTCACCTTCCCCTTTGAAAACTTGTGAACCTGACGGTTGCTGGGGAAGACTTGAAAGCGTGGTGCAGGCATAATTGGAAAGCTTAAAGCCTCAAAATTTACACTAAGAGCTGTCAGTTCTTGGATTCAGGAACCTGCTACGGGTAGGCACGGGAGGAGGCAGGCAGCAGCACTGATGCTTTTAGCAGGAACACTGCCAGCATTAATATTAACAGAGCCACCACGGTCCAGGACTTCTTTTGCATTTGCTCTCTCACAGAACTCATCCCAGAGCAGTCTCTCACAGTGCTGCAGATGCGATGCATGAGATAATTCTGTCCCAGGAAGCTCCTGGTCCAAGCACAAGGGCTCTGACTTGCAGGACCTTCTCCACAGTCACCTCACCTTCACCCTGTCCCTCATGTTGCAGGTCCCCAACCTCTGCCCTTGCCCACCTGGGTTACTAAAGCTAATGAATGTGGGAGTCTTATTGAAGTGGCTGGGATGCAATTAGTTCAGCACCTCACGGAGAGTTTGGGGGCCCTGTGGTGCTGGTACCCACTCCCATCCCTTCATGAGTCATTGTGTTTGGAGAAAGGCAGAGGTAGAGCAGACATTTAGAGAGGTGCCTGGAGCATGTTGAGTCTTTCCTGCATGCATGGCTATCAGGAGAAGTCACTGCAGCTGTGAGAGATTTCTTGCCTCCTCCTGCTAGGTCTGTGTGGAACCGGTGACAGACAGGCATGCTGGGTTCACCTGTGCCTGGGGTACAGTGGGAGTCGTTCTGGCATGTTTGGGAGTCCAGTACATCCTCACAGGTCAGGAGGACTTTCAGGCTCAGTTGCACCACTGCCAGCATTCATCAGGAGCTGAAATCATGGTACCAGAGGCAGTGGTGGCCAAGTTTCCAATCTGGTTGACGCTGCAGAAAACAGCCAGGACTGAGTCCTCACCCTGGACCTCTGGGAATGTGCCTGGAAAATGGCTCACCTCTGTTTCAAACCATCCATGGGCCACCCACATGCTCTGGCAGGAGACTCTGTGCAGTGGTGTGAACTGAAGCCTGGGGACCCCCAGCCTGGGGCTTTTCCCCTGTAAAGCTGGTGAGGAGCCTTGCCAGCTTCCCATGGCCTTTGCTGTAAACTGAAAAATGATTTTGGAGGCTACCAGGGGTCCATGTTCAGAGTGTCCCCGTGGTGCTCTGTCCTAAGCACCAGGCCTGCTTTGGGTTTTTTTCAATCCCATAAATCAATAGTCTGATGCACCGTGCAGTGCAGCCTGGATTAAAAGGGAAGAAAACATACTCAAAAGGCAAACCTCCAACCTCCACAGTTGCTTTGGACACCATGAATTACCAGCAGACACATGACTAGCAGGAGAGAGGATGGGGAGAGCAGAGGTCCATTAGTGACTCCCTACCCCCAGCATATGGCTAATTAAAATTTCTAATTAAGGCACTGTGGGGGTGAAGAAAGGAAGCTCTTGGCCGAAAGTCCCCCTCCTTTTTCTGTATTTCCTTCAATAGCTTTATAAATTTCCCCCCTAAATTAACTAATTAATATCACCTAATCAGTTAATAGAATTAGCTAATTAGATTGCTTAATGGAATTTCTGAAGAGCAGATTTAGAAGCTCTTAAAGAGACTTTAATCACTTTTTATCTGGGAAGCGGGGCACCAGCGTCTGCATTCATTCAGCAACTTAGAGCAATCGCTGTTATCAGCAAAACATTTCTGAAAATCACTAATTTGGCTTCATCCTGCTCTGGAGTCACAGCTGCAGTCACCCAGGATTGAAAGGTCAGGCTGAGCCTGGCTGTTTCACCCCTCCAAGATGCTGTTGCCTGCACCTGATTGCATCAGAAGTCCTCCTTTCTGAAGAGCTCAGCGCAGTATTTGACACAACCAGCAGTGAGGCACAGCACTGTGAATCTAACCCAGCTCCCTGCAGGATCTGGAGTGGTTTGTTAGCCCCTGGCACTTTCCAGGCTTGTTTGCTTGCTGGTGTGCTTAAAGTGGGGAGTGATAGAAATCCCTCCCTCAGCCACCGCAGCGTTGTGTTCACGGAGGTCAGAGTGTTCTCCACCGCGGTGTGCAGACACACACACTCACAAACACACACACAAACACACACACAGAGCTGACTGATCCCAGCACTGGGACCACAGGGAGGGAGAAATATGTGTGCTGAGCAAAACATGGTGCTGGGTGAGCTTGTGCTGCACCACTCTGCTGTGGGCATGGATGGTTTGCAATGCCACCAAAGAAAAGGATCTTCAAGGAGGACAGGGCAGGTCTAGCAAGTTATTTGTTTAAGGCTGGCCACTTAAGAGGGGGGAGAATGTGGCTGGGTTTGCAGTGGTATCCAAATATAGGTAGTCTGGTCGTGCTGGGACATCCAGGTTGCCCAGAGAGGTTGTGGATGCACCATCCCTGGAAGTGTTTCAGGCCATGTTGGATGGGGCTTTGAGCAATCTGGTCTAGTGGAAGGTGTCCCTGCCCATGGCAGAGGATTGGAGCTAGATGAACTTTAAGTTCCTTTCCAACCCAAAATGTTCTGTGATTCTATGATTGTGTGATCCAGAGCTGATCTGGCTTTGAGTACTGGCCCTTGCTGCTTTTCAGCAGTGAATATTGGAGGGTTGGTCCCTGATCTTTTGGGGACACCATACATAAAAAGGAGACCTTTGTGATCCAAGGTCACAGCATGGTGAACTGGGGGAAAATCAGCTAGTCTGGAAGATCCCATTATGTTCATGCTTCCACACCAAGGGATAGATCCTGAAGGATCCACATTACTCCTTGCTGGGTTGGTATCTCTCAGAATATCTGGATGCAGTGCTGGTAGGGGAGGCAGGGATTTGGTCTCCCCACAGCTTTGAAGCAGTCTCCACTCTGTGCATCTCCCAGCCCAAATGTTCACTGGTTTGTTATCAGTGAGGCTGTCAGCAGCCCCAGTTGAGAATGGGATGTGCAGTTCCAGAAGCCCAGAGTCTATCTCAGGCAGAAGTTCAACTTGGCCATCTGGGAGATACTCACTTGTGTCCCCCCTGGGCAAACTGTGTCCAGCCTGAAGCAAAAATCAGACTGACACAGCTTTAACAGCAAACTCTGAAGGCAGTTTAATCCATCCCTGGGTTCTGACACCACAACCTGAGCTGAATGCAGGAGTAAACAGCTGTGCTGTTCTAGCAGTTGTTGCTCCAGAGATTGTGTGACCTGTTCTCACCCTGAGCATGGCATGAAGCAAAGAAGGACCCAATGTCATGTCTCACCATGAAGGTATCACTCAGCCTCTGTCAACTGTGTCCTCATAATTTAATTAAATAATTATGCTTTGTGTTAGTTGGACTCTTCATAAAATATCATGCTCTAGGAGCCCCTGAGAGGTCACTATTTTTTATTCTCCCTCTCCAGTCTGCTTTTGTTAGACCTTCTCTGAAATACTGCATCCAGCTCTGGAGTTCCCAACGTAGGGATGACATGGACCTGATCAAGAAGGTCCAGAGAGGGCCACAAAGATGCTCACAGGGCTGGGGCACCTCTGATCTGGAGGCTGAGAGAGTTGGGGTTGTTCTGCCTGGAGAAGAGATGACTCTGTGGAGACCTTAGAGCCCCTTAAAACCCTACAGGGGCTCCAAGAGAGCCAGAGAGGGACTTTGGACAAGTGCCTGGAGTGATAGGACAAAGGGAAATTGCTTCAAACTGAAAAAAAGGCAGGTTTAGATGAGATATTAGGAAGAAATTCTTTGCTCAGGGGGTGATGAGACACTGGAACAGGCTGCTCAGGGAAGTTGTGGATGCCTGATCTCTGGGGGTGTTCAAGGCAAAGCGGGATGGGGCTTTGAACAGCCCGGTCTGGTGGAAGATGTCCCTGCCCATGGCAAGGGGCTGCAACAGGACGATCTTTAAGTTCCCTTCCAACCCAAACCATTTTTCAGTGGTTATCAAGGTGGGTCCTTCTCCTAATTCTCAGGGTGTCACATGGTAGTCCAGGCAGGGCAGCAGTAAGGACAGAGCCTTTCCAGAGCCTGGTTCAGGTTCCTGCTGGGAATCACTGCTGGGAAGAGCATGTTTGTATGTGCTGGCTGTGCAGGACCAGAGCCTCCCAGCTGAGCTGTCTAACACAGGCACCCGAGCCTTTCTCCTCAAACCAGCAAAATGATTTTAATGACGTTCCCATCAAAATCAAGCCCTCTGAAAGAACTCACTGTGCTGGGACTAAAGCCAGACACACAACACCATGTTCTCTTAATAAAGAAATCTCAGCAATTTCCCAGAGAATTTGCCCCTCTGTTTCCCCCCTGACTTGTGGATTTCCTGCGGACAAGTTGAGTCCTCTAGATTCCCTCAGCAATTGTGGTGGTATTTTTTTTTTCTCCTATTAACCTTTGCAAGCCATGCCAGTCCAGGGATCACCTTCAACCCAGCCCAGGCAGCTCTTTTGCTGGAGAGGCAAAATGCTGTGCCGTGCAGTTGTTCTCCTCTTGGGCTGAAGTGGGATTAGAATGAGCCATTTACAGATGATGAGGCACCTCGTGAGCCTGGCTTCAAAACTTTAACCTTTAACATCAAGTGAACAAACAATTAGAAGGGTCTTGCAAAGATGTTCATGGCTCTCCAGAGCAGACAACTGGATTTGATATGAATATTACTCTCTGTGGAGATAATGAAGCATTTTGAATATGGTGCCTTGGGCCTTCCTTGGAAGACATGAAGTGAAGCCAGTGAGTGGAACCTCTGGGATGATCCTTCAGAGAGCAGCACAGAGATGGTGGTGCAACCCAACACGTCAAGGTTCCTCATCTTTGAGAATCTGGTTGCCCACAGGCTTCACTTAAAAACACAAAGGGAAACATTATCCAATATTCTGTGGTCCTGGGGATTAGAAGAATGACTCAAGAGGAGGGTAACAAACCTTTATTCACACTAATATTGGCCTGAAGGGTTGCAGCCAATTTCTGGTGAGAGCAACAATTTCCCTGGTATGGCAACAGGGTGATGGCTGAACATTTACCCCTCTGGATGCCTGGTGTTGTGTTTCCTGGCAGGCAGGTAGGCACAGGTTTGTCCCTGGGCACTTCCAGCAGGAGGGGCTGAGCTGCAGGTGCCTCTGCTGCAGCTGCCTTGGTAACAGGGAGATGATGAGGACCATATGGCACCAAAACAGCATTGCTGCTCAGTAACAACTCTTAACCCTTTGGGGGGCATCTTCTTCCAGGCTCAGGAGCAGGGCAGGCTTGAATGTCTCATCTGGGGCCCACCAGTGCAGCATCTTGGCTTTCATAGTGGTCCCCTGCAGATGCCCAAGGAAGAGAGGAGAAGGAAAGGAATTCTGAAGTGGCTCTTTCACCTCCCTAATGTCTGGTGAGAGGTGGATTAGTACCTTCCTTATCCACAGAGTTGTGTCTGCAGCTTTGTGTTTCAGGTCTTTTGATAGACTTTGAGGAATGTGTCTAGTTTGTAAAATCTCTCCAGCCTAACGCAGCAGCTCGTGCCCCCTGGCATATGAGTTCATGAAAACAATAGGAATATCATTCCTTCTCCCTCTCCGTGGAGATTTCTTAGCCTGCTAGGTAGATTTTTGTTCTACTCTCTTGGTAATGGCAAAATTTGTTTCACTAAAACTACCAAAATCCTGCTGGGAAATTAAATTCAAATAGTAAAATAGGCCAAAAATGCTTAAGGACTCCTGGATTAGCCCATCTAGATGAAAAAAGCTGGAAACAAAACAGGGAAAGAAGCTGAAAAATAGAAAAAAAAATAATATCTCCATTGGACACTTTAAGGCTTTAGCAGGATATTGTATGGAGCCTTTCTGAGGCAGTGTCTTTAGCCCCAGTAACTGATGGATTATTTGGGAGAGCTTGCCTAATTCCTTTTTGAGGAATTCCTTTTTCCCTTGTGCCTCTCTAGCATCCACAGCATCCTGCAGCAAGGAGCTCCACAGCCCAACTGTGCGTGGGTTAATGAACCACATCCTCATGTTTGTTTAAGACATCTGCCTGTTAGTTTTGCTTGTTGGTCTCTAATTCCTGTACTGGTGGAGACCACGGACACCTGGTGCTTGTTTATCTTCTTTGAGTCACTGATGAGCTTTCAGACATCACATCCCTGCATTTTCCCCAGTGACTTCCAGAGACAGACAAGTCCTAGATTATTGGATCGTTGCACAGTGTGTTGTACAAGGAACGTTCCATAACTCTGCTTAATTTGTCCATTCCAGATGTTTCGTATTCAGAAAAGTATTTGTGACTGCAGATTTCATGTGAACTTCTGAAAAACACAGTAGGATGTGATCATTCTGGAGAGGTGGAGAATGTTGTGAGTGCAGTGGTAACAGTGAATGCAGTAGGAGGATGGATAAAGGTTCTAATTAAAATGCTTATGTCTAAATAATGTCTCATATTTGCACAGGCTTGCTGAAAGAAAAAAAAAAAAATCCTTACTGAAAACTCCCTTGAAGCAGAACACCCCAAGCAGGGTCTGGTTTGTTGCTGAAATCTTGCTCAGGGATTATATTCTGACCCAGCATAAAATGGTTAACACTGGAAAGCTAAAGTATCCCTCTCCTGGACATTCCTCCAGTGTGTCCATTTTCACAGGCTCTGACTCCTGCACTCCTTGAACATGGGAACATTTTCTGGTTTCCCAAACTGCAAGCTTATATCAACTTTCCCCTAGTCAGGTCAGCAGCAAAGCTGTGTAAACAAATGACCTGTAGCCATAATCTTCTTCAATTCCCCCTATTGATTTCACTTTGCTGTTTGCCTGCCAGATATTAGCAAAGCTTCTTTCGGAACTGGGGGAAACTTTGGAATGCCTGTCAGTCAGGGTGAGGCAGGGCAGGCTGGGAACAGCCTGCTGGTGTGTCATGATCCTTGGCTGGGGTGGAAGAAGTGTGCTGGTTTGGGCCGGGAGAGAGTTAAATTGTTTTTTGTAGTCACATGTTTTGGCTTTTTGGTGATGAAAAGGGTGTTGATAACACACCAATATTTTTGTGATTGCTCAGCAGGGCTCTCACAGCCCCCCTGGGGGTGCACAAGGTGTTGGGAGGGGACAGCACAGCTGACACCAGCAGACCCAAGGGGCATTCCAGAGCATTCAGTGCCATGTTCAGCACACAAACCTGGGGAAGGAGGAGGAGGAAAGGAGGACATTCAGGGTTATGGCATCTGTCTTACCAAGTCCTGTGATGAGGCCCTGCTTTCCTGGACTTGGCTGAACACCTGCTTGCCAGTGGGACGTAGTGAATTTATTTCTTATTTTGCTTTTGCTTTATATATTAAACTGTCTTTGTCTCAACCCATGAGTTTCGTCACTGTTATTCTTCTAACTCTCTCCTCCATCCTGCTGGGGGGGAAGGAATGCCTGTTTGGAGCTGAGCTGCTGGTCAGGGTTAAACCACAGCATAGATATGGCTGATAAAAAATCCGTCCATTAATATCACCCATGACAGTCGATGATATTTTGATTTTGAAAGTGTACATTTTGCAGTAGCAAGGGGTCAGCAGTTAGGTGGACCAGTTCTCTGCTGCATTTTGAAAGCCATTAATGCCATGACTCCAAAGAGCAGAGATATTTTGAGGTGGTTTCCTCAGAGACTGGTCTTGCTCCACCTGTTTAAAGCTTTGTCCAGGTCATTTTGCAGTGATATAGAACATATAGGGGTAAGGAACACTTTATGGCATTACAGATGACACAGAAATTTGCAGGCTAGAGAATGAGTAAGATATGGGTTACTCAGAGATATGGATTGTGTACTTAACTGGTCATGGTTCAGCAGGATGCTTTTAGTCCAGCTAAATTGAAGGGAATCCCTCTGGGAGTGAAGAATGCAAGGCTGTGCTTTCAGAAGAGCCAGCTCTGTGTTTGAAAGCAGTGTCTTGAGGAACGACTTCAGGGTCATCGTGATAACCTCTCAAGATGAGCTCTCACTGTGGTAATTCCATGGGGGG
>VYXD01016865.1:181439-193172 GCA_013397195.1 Hylia prasina | reverse complement strand
CCTTTTTTTTTTTTTTTTTTTTTTTTTTTCCTTCCCTGGGAATGCAATTTCTGGCCCCCAAAAAGTTGCAAAATTGGCTTCACTGTGACACAGAGTGAAAAATGTGACTTGGGAACAAGCTTTACCTGAGTGTCTTCTCTGAATAATGAAGCCTGACATATGATGACAGGGTCTTGGGGAAAGATTTCAACATTTTTGACATAAATGATAACATTTTCAGCTAAACCCTCAACATTTACAAGTGGTGATTTCAAAGGGAAGAGGGGAAAAAAAGAACAAGCTGTTTGCTTAGACTTGGTGAAAAATAGGAGAACAGCATTGAAAGCCTTGGTTTTGAGTCAAAAGTTATGTTTTGACAGGATCCTATATTTCATGAAGAAAAACCTCTTAATTGCAAGACATCGACTGAGCTACTCTGCTCCTTCCAGAATCCAAACAAGACACACAGCGCTGCACAAAACCAGGGAGACAGACAAAACCTGTTCCAAGCAGCTTCCTAACGTGCAGACTCTTATCTCTCACTTTTGATTTCTTCACTTTGTAATGTATATTTTGAGAAATGGAGGCAAAGCCGAGGAGCAAAATTGCCCAGTGTGTGACTTTCTGACATATAATCAATTGTCTGCTCACTGACTACGGTCTGGCTGTGTTAATATGTCCGTGAAGTCCTTCAATTTATCAGGCAGGGCAGAAGCATCTCTGAACCTAGAGCTGGCTGGCAATAATAGAGGGGGAGCAAATATAGCCACTCTTCCCTGAAGTAACTTATCATTCAGTCTATATTCATGGATTAGCCTGTGCTGGGGTTTTCAGCCTCTGCCAAGCTTGCAAACTGTGCACTGATTTTCACTCAGGATGTGTGAACAACAGTTAGGGTTGGGAAAATGTTAAGCAGTGTATAGTAATAAGGTGCTTCTTGATAGAATCTTTTGAAAAAAGAAACTTTGGACGAAAAACCTTTTATGGGTCAAATACTTTCCTTTTTGTTGGATTTGTGATTGTCTGAATCACACAAACCCATCAAATTGTCTTATTCTGTGGGCAACTGTGACACAGGCACCATCCAAGGAAAACCACGTGGAAATCCTTTTTTATATGATTAAACCACATCAGATATGCTACTGCAGACCTGCCAGGAAAAACCTTCTTAGGGCACAACGTGGACTTGATTGAGGCTTGGACTTTAAAAATATTTGCATTTTGGGTGCTTGGAACTCATATGGGAAGGAGGCAAGGAGCTAAGACACCATGTGACTGTGGCAAGAGAGTGGCAGCAGCCAAGGTGTCCCAAGACAGAAACTTACCCAGTTCCTTTTCAACTTGCATCCAAATCCACAGCATTCCATGGGAGGGATGTGTTTGTCCTTTGCAAACATCCAAGCTTTCCCCCCTGTTCTGCCCTTTAGCAATGGCAAGCAGAGCATTTCTCTGCTGAGACCTTTGTTCTTTGCTCCTTTCGTTTTTTTTTTCCTCTGCTCCCTCTCTATCTGTGTGCTTCAAGGAGTTCAGCTGGAGAGGGAGTTTCACCAGTGGAGCTGAGCTGAGCACCCCTCATCCATGTAGACTTTGCCAGACGACAGCCCCCAGTGCAGCTGAAGCTTGGAATAGATTAAAGAAAAATGTAATAGGGATTTTTAATTTCCCTGTGTGGAGCTGGGAGATGAAGAGCCACCACGAGAGAAGTTTGCCAGGGGCGGTGAGTAGATGAGAATGTCAAGCCCGGTGAGAAACTACTGAGAAGTACCGGAGCAGCATTTTTATTCGGAAGGAGTCCTCCTCTCCAGCGCTCGCTGCTCCAGGCGCCAAGCTGGAGTACAAAATGAGATCCCTGGGGTCCCACCAACAGGACAACATCTAAAGAGCCTGCTCAATTACAGTCATATGGTTGTTGTCACTCCCAATGCCCCCATGTTCTCCATGTGAGGGGAATGAAACGTGAACTTGGGGGCTCCAGTGCCACTTGCCCCATGCAGGCTGCAAGGTGGGGACAAGTGTTTTTTGGGTGATTTCAGGTGTTTCTTGAAACTGCTGCTAATGTGACCCTCTTCCTGCTCAGTTTGCTGTGCCATCCATCATCCTGTGGTGGCTATAGCAAGTACACTGTGTTTTATCTCCTAAGCCTGGAGTTTGTATCACTTGGTTTTTCATGGCACCTCTAGTCCCGATGGGAAATAATTTTCAAAAGCGTTGATATAATTCAAGTCATAAATATCATCTTCCAGCAGGACTTAGGATCCTGCACACCATTTCAGGTGGAATTCAAAGGGATTTTAATCAGGGCTCTGCACAGAGAGGCTGGGCATCCTCTCAGTCCCTGCCTGTGGGGATTCCTGTGGTTACTCCAGACCTTCACAGTGAACAATCTAACAAGAGTCAGACAGTGCAGTCAGTACCAGCATCTGTGTTTTAAACTTTAGAATAGGACAAAAGCTGATGTTATATTTGCTCCTTTCGTTTTTTTTTTCTTCACTAAGAGCATCCTCTTGTTCAAGGTGCTGGAGATTCACTTCTAGTGATACACTTCTAGTGTATATCCCAGAATCACCCAAGCTCAAAGGAGAACAGAGGAAATGTGTCAGACCATTTTGACGTGGCTTTTCAACTCATAATTTCACCTAATTGTTTAGTGAAAAAAAAATTAGTTTTCAAAATTTAAAAAAATATTTCTTTTTAGTGTCCTCTGCTATATATATATATCAGTATACATGCTTGCTGATTTCAACCAAATTTGGCAGGATGAGGTGCGTGTCAGAGTACCCTAAATTTTCTGAGGAAAAGGAAGGGAAAACTAAAGGACCCATGAGGGTTAAACTCCTAATACATGCCCCAAAGTTGGAACAAGACTCACCTACCATCTTTCAAGCTAAGCTCCCTCCCCTACACCAAAATCCTGGGACACAGATGCAAAGGAAGCCAGGTTTCCTCAATTTCTGCTTCCTGCCAAATGCTCAGGGAGTGTCTGGCTAACAGTTGGGGTTTCAGAGACTAAAAATGAGCTGGAGACTCAAATCCCTGTTGCACATCAAAATGCCAGAGTGCTTTGCCTTTGCTCGGTCCTTCTCCCTGCAGTGGTTAACTTGAATTAGCTCGTTGGAGAATGATGCCTTTTATCTGGCTGTCACATGCATGTTCAGAGTGAACAACAGCAAGGAGAATAGCACAAGAATAAAGGCCTTTGATGGGGATTTATGGAGGTCACGTGTCTTAATTTTGCAGGGGTGGAAGTGTGCACAGAGGGCCCGGGAATGTGTGCTTGGCAGGCACCTGGGAGTCTGGAGACCTGGAAGAAATGGAGAAACTTCGGGGAGAAGGGGAAATTCCTGGGGGGAGACAAAATAGACCCAGATGCACCTTCACTGAGTGGTTTTACCCTTTCAGGACCAGTGGATCAAAATGTATCTCCCTAAAGCATCAAACAGGTTGGAAGTGTATGTGCAAGCCCAAGGACAAATTGTCCAGTTTTACCAAAATTAGGTGCCTTGAGGAGACATTTCAGATGTTTCATCACTGGCTGGGGTTACCAAGTGCTATGTTGACACAAAACTTTTGGATGGCTGACAAGGGCTTTTGGAAAAAGTGAGACCAGCTCCATCAGCACTGGGGGGTTCCCAGCAGGCAGTGACCCCAGCGAGCACAGACAAGTTGCACCCTTTACACCCATCAGGAGAGGCCTCAGACCCAAAAAAGAGCAGCATTTCCCTGCAAATCCAGTCCTGTAGGGGCTGCTCAGTGGAGTTGCTGCCAACAGTGAGAACCACAGTAGATAATCCAGTGAAAAGTAACTTATAGACACCACTGCTAAGCAGATCTGGTATGTCTTCTCCCAGATGTTGGGACTGGAGGTGGGACCAGCCAACATTTCTTCAAGGCCCGGAAATAGAGAGTCCCAGTGGATTTGAGGGACTAGAGACAGGCACTAGGTGAGTGGAAGAAGGGATGCATTCAATGGAGAAAGCATCCAGGTTCTGTGTTCCTGCAGTGGAGAAGAGGCTGCTACCAAAGCCTGCTGCTGTCCCCTTTGCTTTATTAGTCCTGTCAGCAGGTTTTTGCTGTGCTGGCTGCTGTTTTCCCTCTCTCTTGAGAAAGCTGCAGCCCCAGGGGGGAGAAAGTGCACCACTGAGTTTTTCGGGACAGGGACTTGAACTGTTCATGTTGGCTGCTTTAAAGAGAGGCTGATGATCTGATCCCTGCCAGTAACAGGTAACTACAGGACCAAACTCCTTTGGTTCATAGCAGGCAGCTACTTGGTGGATCCTGAAACTCTCCTGAACAGATAATGTGCAAAGAAATCCTTTCCTCTCCCTCCTAGCCTCTCTCCCTTGCTCCAGCTCCTTGCTTGACCCCTGATGAGGTCAGAGATGTTTCCTCCAGGTCAGTCTCACTAGGCCTGGAAAAGATACAGAAAATATCATCTCCTTCTGTGGAGGAAAGTGAGTGACATTAAAAAGCCACCCATACAAAAGACCATGGGGCGGACACAGGGCAACAGAGAGATTTTGGGACTCTGTTCTTGCATGCTCTCCTTCCCATCCCTGTATCTCATTCCCCTTATCTCCACAGTGAGTTGTGCCCCTTCCCAGCCCTGCAGGGTGCTTGAGGCACGATTTTCCTCTTCTCTCACACCAAAGGACTGTGGTGCACACGTATCCTCACAGTAAAGAGGGCCCTATTGAGTGCTGCTTGGCTCCAGCCTTAAAGCAATTTAGCAATCTGCCATCTTAAACTGTCTAATGACAGCTCTTCAAGCAATTGGAAGATTGCAGCCTTCAGTAAACTCTCCAGCTGAGTGAGAGCTGGTTTGTGCCTCCTCCACTCCCTCTTGGCACTCACAGTGGAAGTCAGGCTGCCCCCTGTGCACTTGGCATGACATTACTGCAAAAGCAGGATTCTGAGGATGGGTTGAAGACTGGCCAGGGTTAAGTTTATGGTGTAAAATAAAATTACTTAGGTAAAATAAAATAAAATAAAATAAAATAAAATAAAATAAAATAAAAAATAAAATAGCTTTTTCAGGGCTGCAGACAGCAGCTGGCAGAGCTTACATAACTCCTACTCTTCAGGACAGGGCGGCTGCATCCAAACCACCTGTCAAGGACATGTCCCTGGATCAAAAAGCAGCCTGAACCTGGGCTTGTGGCAAGAGTTCAATGGCCAGAGCTTGGCCAGGACTGTGCTTCTAATAGCCTGGCTGACCACTGGACCTGTTGGGGACATGCCTCAGCTGACCAAGTTTGGTGACATTTGGGCAGCCCCACACTGATTATCATGTTTGTGGCCTTGGCTCCCTGTTGCTGTACAGGAGGAGTGGCAAAACAGTGTGTGGAGGGTTAACACATATTCATGTTTGCTGTGCAGCACGTTTAGAGGCTCCTGTGGGATGCCAGGGAGATGTAAAACTGCAGCAGGGATCTTTCCAGTCCCATCATGGCTTTGCCATCAAACTGGGTAGAACTGGAAAGAAAAGACCATTGGTTCTCCATGGTACAAGTGGGGGAAATGAGGCCTGGAGGGACCCAACAACTCCTGGAAATGCTGAGGAGAGTGACCATAAGGAGCTGTGCTGTTGTTTTTCTAATAGCTGGATGCTGGCTGAGGAGAGATGGGGCAGGCAAGGCTAGGGTTCTCTCAGCTCTAATGAAGCTGTCAGGAAAGCAGCAATCAGAGTACACTCGCTCTCCAAAAGTAGGCTAAATCTGGCTGAAGAGATTACATTCTTTGACACATTCAAACCTGCCTGGGAAGCTGACAGCATTCTTGCCTGAGGAAAGAAAAAAATGAATAAAAGTCATGGTGTATTACATGTAAGGCCAGGGCAGTATGGAGGTTATGGGAGGAAAGGCTGTGTGGCGGTGATGCTTCACCCCACAAC
Organism: Hylia prasina; assembly: GCA_013397195.1. Classification (NCBI taxonomy): domain Eukaryota; kingdom Metazoa; phylum Chordata; class Aves; order Passeriformes; family Sylviidae; genus Hylia; species Hylia prasina. The sequence continues at coordinate 187,303 of VYXD01016865.1, read as the reverse complement.
CACGAGGAAGGATCCTGCTCCTGCTCAGTTTGTCTACTATACTCTGCATCATTGCATACTTAGGCAGACCCCAATGGATCCCCTTCCTGCATCACCTTGGTCATGAAGAAATTCATCCTCACCATGGGCGCTGGAAGTAAATTTCCAGATCCCCATGGATGTCCTGAGCTTCCCACCGCTGAAAGGGTAGGAAGTTTCATACCATGACAAGGAAGAGCTACAGAGTTGATGTGTGAGCAGGGTGTGGTGTGTCTGTGCTGGCAGCTGGCTTGGCTGGACATAAGGGTGATAAACTGAGGGAGAAGAGAGGGAACAGCATCATGGATGTGATTGGCAATGGTTTGGCATGCTTATGGAATCAAAACAAAGTACTTTGGCCAAATTGGTGCACATCAGGACTAGATTCTTGTTCGTGGAGGTAGAGGACACTCACAGACCCACTTTCATTCTGGTTCTCTATCTGCAGCTCGTCCCTGGTACAAGCTGTAGGCGGGTTGTCCTTCCAAAGCACACGGGAGCAGCCCCCTGTGTATCTCAGGGCCATGACAGGGAGGGGTGTGGAAGATAAAGCCAGCATGGGGGGCTCTCTGCCTGCAGTCACGATATTGAAGGGATGCTGTGCCAGAGGATGGCTGTGACTGCAGCTGCACCGAGGCAGACGTGCTCAGTCAGCCGGGGCACCTCACTGGGGGACCACAGCATCGCTTGCTGACACCACACTCCACGTGGGGCACGGCAGTCAGAGTCAAAGCCTGAACCCACAGAGGGTTTCTGCCTCCACCTCTTCCCACTGGGCCTTAGACTCCACAAGGCACACCATGGAATTCCCAAACTGATGCTGTAGCCAAATGATCCTGCAGTTCATGAAGAGATTTGATTGCACAGCCCTACTTGAGTGTTATCACCCTAGCCAACTCCAGGGATGATCAGAAAGTAGAGCTGGGCTGAGGCCAGCCAGACCAGCGTTGGGCTGAATGTGCATCTCTGCAACCCTTGGAGCTCTGGCTTTCATCTGTATTTCTTTACAGCTTATCATGTTTGCACTAGGGCTCCGCAGATAACAATCTATTAACAGTAAAGTGAATTAGATCACTGCCTGGTTATTTCCCTCAGCTGAGGCCAAACTGCTCTTGCCCATTCAGGAAATTTGTGTTACTTTATTCTCTCTGAGCACGAAAGCATGTCACTCTAATTACCTCCCGTCTCATTCAGCCCGAGCAGCTCCGAAACACTTGCGAGACAGGAGAGCTATAACCTCATTAGAGCGTGTTATCGTAAGAGATCAGACACTGGCAGGGGTTTGTTGTGACGAGCCCTTCACAGATGTTTTCTTTTGAAAGTACAAAAGGGGAAGAGGAATCTGAAGCCGGTGAAGGGAAGCCTTGAAATAACCCCTCCGGTAGCAAAGGACCGCAAGCAAGCGCGCGGGGTCACATCCTGCTCTTGGCTCGGGCTGCAGGGGAGCTCAGAGGGGGCTCTGGGGATGCAGCAGGCAGATTAACGCGCTGGAATGGTCCATTCTTCCCCAGATCTCAGAATCAGGAGAACATTTATCACATGTGAAGGTAAATGTGTGCCAAAGCAAACAGACCTTCCTGGCAGCAGGTAAGCTGCCAGCACAGGTGAGAGGACGGGGCTGGTGAGCAGCACTCAGGATGGATTTCTGCTGTGGTGGAGCCTGGCTTTGCTGCTTCACAAAGCCTTTCCCAAACTCTTTGGGGTCTCCAATCCAGAGATGCTTAACCACTGCTTTTTGGAGGTTTTTTTTCCCTCATATATCATGAGTGAAAAATTTCACTTCTCCTCCAACCACAGCAAACTAAAATTTCAATTCACTATTGCAAGCCATCCTCCAAATTAATGAAATTATTTTTGGTTGCATGTGGACATTTTTCACTGGAAAAGTCCATTTTGTTCAAGGTGAAGAGAGAGGCAATTAGAAATAGCTACAGACCTGCCAGTGACCATGTGTAGAAGTAGAGTGAGCTGGCTGTGATGAGACAGGCTGTCCCCAAGCCCTGTGTCCACTGCTTGGAGAAGGAGTCTGGCCAGGGCTGGCCATGCTGAGGCAGAGTTGGGACCAGACCCATCACCACCTGTCTTACAACGTTTTCACTTTACAAGTGGTGCAGCTTCTGCCTGGAAGACAGGACTTAAGCATTTAAGAAACACCACTGAACAGTTTCCAATGAATGTAAACCTCTTCATTTGAGTCAGAATAAACTGAAATGGTCCCTTTTACTATTAGCTGTTGGAAAGAAGTTGAGGCTGTTAATATTTAATGAAGCCAGTGCCCATGAGCAGCACACCGCTGTTGCATGTGCCAGGCTTGTCTGGCAGAGGCACAAATCCTACCTTGCCAAGGGAGTCCAGGGAGATTCTGACAATTTATAGATGAAAGCAACTTAATGGGATGTTAATTTAAGCCATCAGGACAGAATTGGGATGGTGGCTTTCAGGAGCAAAAGGGTTAATGCAGAGCCACCCAAGATCCCAGCCTTGGTGCCATAGGATTCATCCATTGGAGCTGATGGGATTGCAGCAGGGGGACATGAGACCCGCAGCAGAGATGTTTTATTCAGTGGGATCACCACAGCCAGAGCTGCTGCAAATGGTTCCCTGTTCACTACTTCAGCAGCTTCTTAATTTAATGTTCATTTTGACCCCTTGTTCTCTGGCAATGTTGCTGCCCCTAATGCAAGCAGAGCCAGGACAACCTGGCACAATACCCATTCCCTTCCCTTGCCTGTTTTGGTTTTATGGATGCACTTTCACCCTCAGGAGATTCTGGAGTGAAAAATCAATGAAGGCCCTGATCTAAAGCTCTCTGAAATCAAAGGGTGGTTTGGGTTGATTTGGGCTTTTTTGGTTTTAGGGTTTTTTTCTGTGTTTGACTTCTACTGCTCCAGATTCTCAGCAATTTCCGTCAGGTGGGAGCTGATCAGTACTGGGCAGTAGCCAGGCAGTTGAGCTGAGCACCGCTGCATGCAGACACACTTTAGCAATGCTGTCTGACAGACTTGGCTTCCAATGGAAGGTCCCATTCATCTCTTACTGATGGCTCAAGCTGAGGCCCTCTCTCTTAACACCACTAAAATTGGGATTAAGTATAGACCAGGATAAACCCCAGAATATAAATGTGCATACACAGACATCTGCAGCAGACACCAGCTCTAAAGTCATGGGCAGGTTTCTGCTGAGCTGCAGCACATATTGGTGAAACCACTTCCACCTTTCTCCCTTGGAAAAACCTGCACCAGCTCTGACTTTCAAATGCTGCAGTTGCAATTTGGACCCTGCCACACAACTGACTTATCAATCAGGCAGTGATCTAGAATACGGTTTGAGGGGTTTCCTCCCCACTGAGTGCCAGGAGCTGTAGGTTTCAGCTCTCCTGTAATGACAGGGGGGACAGGAAAAGCATAGCTCTGGATTTCCTTTTTCTTCTCTCTTTTTCTGAATCTTCCACTGGAAACTTTTCGTGTGAGGATCTCAGGGACAACACAGGTAATGAAGTGCTGAGAGGAAGAGTGATCAAACTTTAGCTGGGCCAAGCATACAAGCACTGACTCCTGGGACCCGAGGAGGAATTGTTCAACTGCTCCCTGCTGTGGTGCGTGGAAAGCTGAGGAGCTCATTCTCCTCCAGGGCAGATGCCATGACTGCTCACATACCAGTACCTACAACAAATACAACCTCAAGGGACTCCACACATCCCTGACCTCTTGAAGGGCAGAGAAAGAGCTCTCCCTTGAAGAGCAGAGAAAAGGTTGCACACAAGCACACAGTCAGACGCTGACTGAGAGTGAGTGGCTGTAAGGTTCTAAAAAGGAAAATTTGCTCTGATGGACACATCAAAGCCCAGAAATGGCTGGGGGAGTGTTCCCAGTGGCAGGACAAAAGGTGACTCTTGCAGCAGTGGAGTCTCTGAGTCTGTCCCATGGCCCTCAGTCTCCTCTCAGGCTGGAAAAGCTGTTGCAAAACTGTCTTTGCCTCTAAGGTTCTGGCTTCACATCATCCCAGCACATGTGCAGGACTCCTTCCAATGTCTGCAAACACAAAGGCTGAAAGGAGCCAGTCTGCTCCCAACCCCTTTGGGCTATTTGGGGAGCAGAGGCCACAGGGTGACAGGGGGTAGAGGATAGATGGCAAAGGGGGGAGAAGGCTGCTTAGCCCAGGGGAGCCAAGCGAAACACAGGGGCATTGAAGGCACGTACCTCTTACAGTTGTGGAGTGATTTATTGAAAGCCTGAAGACGGAATTGCCAGGCACTCTTTGTTTCCATGGTACCATAAAAAATGGATGGGAAGTGACTGGGCTGTCTTGTAGTTTGAATGTTTCATTGGCATGTCGAGGAAACCTCCAGAGGATGCCTGGAGGGCATGAGAACCAGCTGATGGAATGTGCTAGTTTGTTAATTTAATAGGATACAGCGTTTTCCCTTAACACCGCACATGCAAATCAGGGTGGTGAATCAGGTCAGCACATCTCCCCTGCACTTGCACTCGCCTCTCACACGGCATCTCCCATCATCTCCTGCAGGATGCCGGGGTGCCCCAGCCCCCCCTGCAGCCCTCGGTGGGATCAGGCTGCAGGAGAGGTTTTGGAATCCAAAGTGTCTACTGGGAAATAAGAAACAGTATTTCTGTGGTGTGAAAGCTAGCCTGAGAAACGTGGTGGTATGCAAGGCTATACCAGCTCTGCTGCCTGGAAGGGAAGGGATCGATGTGTGCATCGACAGGAGTATTAAAAAATTCAGGTTGCATGTGATTCATTGGGGACACTATCAATGATTCCTTCTATATGGTTAAGGAAAAGACATACCAGATTTATTTGGGATTAGCAACCTTATTGCAGAATTTTCAAACCAAGTTACTAAATGCCATATTCAGGACATGAATCTCCCAAAGCTCACAAGGTGCTTCAAATCCCACAGAAAGGAGATCAAACTCTATTAAACTGCATACACAAATTTAGAGTAATTTCAATTAAACTGTAGTATTTTGATCCCCATTCCAAAAGGAGATTGGTGAATCCTAACATAAATATTGTATATGAGTGTACATCTGTGTGTGTGTGTGCATTGTGAAACCCAGTGCACAAATCTTGCCTCACTTGTTACTAGAGGTGAATCCAATATTTCTGTTGAGCTGAACTGCTAAAGCCTCATTTTGGGAAGGGCCAGTCCTGTCATAGACACACACAGGGATAGATATAATCCAAAACTAATTGAATTCAGTGGAGCTCTGCACATCTAAACCAAAGACATTTGAACTCAATGACTTACCCTGTCCCTTCTCCTCACTGTAGCCAGGAGAGGATCCCAGCTAAAGTTTTGCTGTAAGACACCCTGGACATCTGGAATTGCTGTCCTGGAGCAAGTATCACTTCATACTTCCTGAAGCTTACGCAGTTGTCCTTCAAAACTGCTATGTGACATTGGGCATGGGCTCCATGTCAGCAACATCCCTGTGTGGTGACAGGGACCCCAATGCTGTCACTGACGTGCTTCGGTGCCCTTTGGGAAGTGACCTAACAGTTCCCAGGCTGGCACATCCCTCACCTTGCCACGGGAATGGGAGTGCCTGCCATGCCTGGGTGGCTGGGCTGGCCCCACTCCAGCTACACCATGCAGCCAGATGGTTTCATTTTCTGCTGCCTCTTGGCTTTGTGCTCATCTTCCTCTCTGTGTCTTGTGCATTCCCAGCGCACAGGGCTGCGTTTCAGGCTCTTTTCCCCACTCTGCTGCTCCACCAGCCAGGATAAGGAATGGTGAGACATTCCCACCAAGCAGCAGACATGGGATCTCCTGGTGGTTTTTTCTGGTTTTGGTTCTGTTTTTTTCTGTTTGGTTTTTTTTTTTT
>VYXD01016865.1:48575-181400 GCA_013397195.1 Hylia prasina | reverse complement strand
TGTTTTTTTTTTGTTTGTTTTGTTTTGTTTTTGTTTTTGTTTTGTTTTTGTTTTGGTTTTTTTGGTTTTTTTTTTAATTGGGAAGGAAAATTACTAATTTCTATTGAGAACCTGCTGTTATGTGGGAAGCACTCTCTTTGAACTCAAGAGTTTTGTTTTCAACCACAGAGACCTTAAGGATCCTGTAAAAGAGGTTTTGTGCTTTGAGAGGAACTCCACCAACCTTCCCTGTCACCACAGCTGCTCCCAGTATGAGCCAGGAGGATAAACATGCAGCAAGAACCTTTTCTAGAGAAAAGAAAAAAAAGGACAACTGTCACAAAAATCTGACTGAGGCTCATTCCCAAACAATTCAGTGCCAGCTGCACAGCAGGAAAGCGGATCCAAAAGGACAGTTGCAGCAGTCATGTTTGATCTCTTACACGCAGGAGGCCAGAGGCTGCATCAGTGCCAAGTCCTGCATCCCTACCAATAGCTGGCAGCTGAATGGGCCTCTGCTCCTGGCAGGACAACTGATCCTAATTTAATGACTAGGTGGTGAAGAATGAGCCACGCCTCTTTCTGATCAGCTATTAGGTCCTTTTGGTGCTGCATTTGCTTCATCTGTCTCCCCTCGTGTGCTTCCCCGTGGCTACATCTGTGTAATGGTGGGGAGCTGTGGGCTTCAGTTAGCAGTGCTGAGTGTCTCTGTCATTTCTGGGGCATTTCCTAGCCAGCTAAAACCAGGACGTGTAAGAGCCCAGCCTAACTGCAAGTGCACAGCCAGACCACACAACACCCACTCAGACTTGAACCACGTCCCTGAACTTTTTGGAATTCCTCCAAAAGTTGTTCTGCTCAGGGGTGGCATTTTAAATAGACAGTCTATGTGATAATCTGCTTGGGGACATGAGTTTTAGGTGTGTAGGGAGTGCCTACTCTGGAATAGAGGGTGGGTATAGCTGAAAAAATTTGAATTTGTCCTGATAGTTGCTTTTCCATGACATCAGGATATATCCTACGGATTGCAAAACCTGCCTCAACCCAAGACAAATTAGCCCAATACTATGTTTCAGCTACTGTTCCCCTGTGTAAAGCATTTTTTGGTCTGTTTGCACTGTGTTCTCATGCACGAGGCAGAGAGGGAAGTGAAAATCTATCAAAGGAGATGTTAAGAGAGGTTTTTCAGCAGCATGACTGTGACAAGGCTGTGCTGCAGCTCTGTAGCACAGTGTCTGTGGGATGCTTCAGTACAGCCGTGGAGACAGATGGCTGGTGCAAAGTGAAAAATCTACTCGCATCAAACAAACTATCCAGCAAGCACTCGGCAGGATCCTATGCAAAGCACGGCCAATCTGCACCTGCAAGTCCATATGTACTTGTCCCATCAAGCATTCTCAACCATGTCCCTAGAGTGACAGCAAATCCACTTAGGCTTCTTTTTTTTTTTTTTTTTCCCTCCATCACCACTTCTACTCCAGGAGTTTTGAGAGGATGTACAGCATCCTGTAGCTACCAATTCACAACATGCATCCAGTTTAGCATCCACCCCAACATGTGACACTGACCTTGCTTTGTGATGGATGCCAGACAAAGGGAATTAACCATTCCTCTGTTCTTATTTAGTTTGGAAGCAGTAACCTTTCAGTGCTCCCTGATGTACCAGATATATCAGAGCATCCCACTCTGACTTCAAAGGAATGTCACAGGAATAGGAAGCACAGAACCAGCAGCAGAGCAATTAGTTATACGATCTGGTAGGGCAGTTCCCCTGCTCCACTTCCTAATGCTACTTAATGCGCTTCTATTAATGTTAAAACATGTGTTAAAAGAGATCGGACACTGAGAAATTATGTCCCTCCCTCCTAGAAAGGACTGGACCCCACTTTGATGTGGATTCACAGTGAAAAATCTGAAAATCCACAGCTTGGGTTCAGAGCAAAGTGAGGCAAAGAAACCAACACAGGATTTAAAGCCTGCACTGGGGAACACTTTTCTCTTGCATGGATATTTCTCATGCAATTGATTTTATCTGAGTTTAAATACAAGAGAATCAAACTCTCTGCCTGAAATCCTCCTCTCACTAAACAGTGGGACACAGGCAATTGGCACTAGAAATGTAAGTAGTCTCACAGCAGGGGGAGAGACAAAATCTGACTTCCCTTAAATACATCTTACAAAAACTGTGTTTCCTCTATGGCAAGAAATAACCTGTACACTGATTTATATTGATAAATATAAACTGGTTCATGCTAAATGACCAGCTGGCAACTGCCAAAGGTTCTGCTTGCTTTTCCCTTCTTTGCTAGTAATCCACTGCTCTCTACTAGCCCAGGATTTGTGCAGCCAACACCTGAATCTGCAACACTCTGCTGATATGGACAATATAGAGAGGATTTATGCTGCAGGAGTCCTGTCTCTAAGCCCTTCTAACATCCCAGCCCTGTCCCTGCAAAGCTGGGCCCCTGCTTCACACCAAGTGCACCTTCCCCTTTCACCACCAATGTAGGAGCATTTCAGGACAACTTTCTCTAAGAGGAGATTTCACCTGACACCTCTGCAGGTTAAAGAGGGACAAGGAAGACAGGCACCCAGCTCAGCTGTCTTGCTCCTATCCCATTGATCTGGCGCTGCAGAGAGCCAAGTAAATGACAAGAGCACCAAGAACATGGGAAGGCCCAGGAGCTGGCGGTCCTGGCTGGTGATGGAAATCCAGCCCTCACTCTTGATTTTGGGGAATTGTTTTGATATTGGGGCACATGCCTCCGGGGAAACGCTTCTGCCCCCTGATAGCTGAGGAAGAAGGAGTGATGGGTTTGTTGTGAACAGCAGGTTCACTCTTGTGGGTCTGTACCTGCCCCAAAGGAGGGTGTTCTGCTGCCTGGTGAGGAGTGAGACCTACTGACACCAGCCACATCCAGGCAGCTTTAACCCATGAAGGTCTGAACCCACAACTGCATTAACAGCATTAAAAACCTGGAAATATGCTTGAACTGTCCACTGCTCTCCATTATTTACTGTTCTGGTGTTCAAAGGCTCCACAGGCTTAAAGCAGACATGGAAAAATAATAATCTGCCAAACTACAGCACAGTGATTGTAACCAGCCCAATAAACCCCATCCATGCTATCTGTGGGCAGAGGGGTGCATGCTGATCCCCTCTACATGAACCTTCATATTTCTGTGCTGTAGAACTGCCTAAAGCCTGTGTTTGGAGAAACAAGGAGAAAAGGATTATCACCCTCCCTCCTTCAGCTTTTCAGGCTGGGAGTGCTCCGGGGCAGGACCTGCTTGGTTGTTTGTACAGCAGCTCAAAGGGCGCTGGAGCTTTGCTGTTCCTTGCAGGGGCAGCACTGTGACTGCTGGGTTAGCATGGGCTGGTTTATGTTTTTCTTTGTCCTTTCCATGCCCTGATTTCAACATCGAACAAGGATCAACCCTGTAGCGAGCACAGGGATGTTTTCTTACCATTGCCCCGGGTGATGGGCGGATCCTGCAGCCAGCACAGCAGGTCGTGGTGGCTCTCCCTGCCCTTGGAGGGTGCAGGGGATGCCCAGCATTGTGCCAGGAGCAGGGTTGGCCCCAGCGTGGGGCCAGCCTGACCCAACTCATCTCCCTGCTGCAGTAAGGAAGATGCTGGCGCTGAGAGGGGGCAGAGCCAGTGGGGAAGAGGAGGAGATGGAGGGAAAACACTCACGCCAGCATCCCTGCAAATGAGGGCAGGCAGGAACAGTGCCTGCTTGTAAGAGGCAGGAAAAAGAAAGGGAAGATGAAGCAAGGGCAGAAACAGAAGGTTTCTTCCAGGAACAAAACCTGTAAATGTGAAAGGTGTGTTTCCCCCAAAGCCATTATTTTCTGCCAGCATGTGGGAAGCACAAACTCTCTACTTCTCGTGCAGGTGTTTAGTGAGTCCTACGGCTCACACAACAGATTTAGGCTTGTGGCTCTTCGAGCTCCTCTCCTTTTTCTCCCTAAAGTGCCCTCTATGCTCAGCTTTTCATTCTTTACGTCTCCAGCTCTAATTAGCTTTTCTCTCCTGCTGCTTCTGATGAATTGCTTGGTTTTTTGGTTTTTGTTTTGTTTTGGTTTTTTTTTTATCTTTGGGGCCCCGCTGCTTCTTGGGGAGCTAGGCTAGGGAGTTATATTTCTCATCCCTCTCAGTCATTATGAAAGAGAATCCTCTCAGATGAGGACATTCATTAAACTCATTTGGGATGCTTGCTCTATCTTCACTCTGTGTGTTTGCATTAATAAAATAATTAAATAATCAGTAAAATAATTAAAATGCACAGGAAGTGTAGGCTGGAATAATCAGAAAGGCTGGCCCTAACTTGAGGAAATTTGGGGGCAGGGTGCCCATTTACTTTTTAATAGGTGCTTCTACTTTAATTGCAAAACATATTTGAGTGAATTCTTCTCTTTATTCCCGTATCTTTGGATGTCAGGGTGTGTGGAAGACAAAGGAGATGAGAACTGTGTCCCCCCACACCCTGAGATCGCTGTAGGACCCAGACATGTAACAAAACCTTAAAGCAGATATGGTGGAGAAAGGAAGAATCCTTATTTACCCTATGAATCTGGACTTCTTTAAAGTTCCCAGACTCTGACTCCTCTTCACAACAAGACAAACTCAAAAGTTATTTCCAATATAAAAGCAGAGATGAAGCTATTTAGAGAAAACAAGGGAGAAAAAGATAGAAAATATTAAACACAAGGAGATGACATAGCCAGGAGTGGCTTTTTATTCTGCTGATGAAATAGACAAGCAATCCCTGAGATACACCCTGCAGTGGATGAGCACAAGAATAGGATGGCTTCAGTGGGCATAGATCAGAGAGCCACAAAAACTCACCTTTGCCACAGCACCTCTGTGTCTGGATCAGCCATCTCCTCTCTATATTGTTCCTATTAGTCTGGCAACACTTCTCCTTTTTCCTTCTTTATGCATTGGTTTTGAAGAGCCTTGGGGCAGGGATGGCTTTTGGGGCACAGAGCACCTGGTACTCCTCAGCCCCACATGAGGATTGCCTGGTGCTGGTGCCACTGGTGCTGGCCATGGGAAAACCTGGCTTGATCAGATGCCACTGAGGTTTCTCCTTGCCTGAGGAAGTGAAATGGAAGCTTGCATGAGCCAAAGGGAGGCTCACTAGGCCCAGGGAAAGCAGAGCACCATTAGTCTGGCCTGGCTCCATGCTAATGTGCCTAATTGGCTCTGCACTGGTGTCTGTGGGTGAGCAGCTCTCTGGGCATGTGTTCAGCAGGAGAACCAGGTCCACTTCAAGCCTCTGCACTTAAATGGGCTGCCTTGGGCAGAGTTACACTGAGACACCAAGCCAGGGCAATCCCAGAGACTGCTTAGGGTCACAACTGACTGAAGACCAACCATGGAAAGGACTATACTGGCCAGGACCTCAGCAGCTCCTACAGCCTCCATCTGCCGTGGTGTCTGGAGGGGTTTTGCACCAGCCAAGCATTGCTGGTTCCCTCCCTGCACAGGATCTTGCACCAGGTCCCAGATGGGCACAGAGAGAACAATCTCATAGCAGGGAAGAGGCACATGCAGGTACCAGAGAAGGATGGTGTGGCACAAGTCAGGAGGAGCAAGTTTCATGGCACGTGTGACCCAGTGCACATTGTGCCTCTGGCTGGGTGGCCCTTGCTGGGGACATCAAATGTCCCTGCATGCATGACCTCCACAGGTATCTCAAATAACAGCAATGGATTTTGAGGGTGAGATTCAGCTGCATTTAGGAAAATATTTGCATCTCAGCCTGCTGTCCCTGCTCCTCAGTAGACACATGGCCAGCAGCATCCAGGGTTCATCTCAAGGGAGGTGTCTCCAGTGAGGCAAATGGATAACACACTGTAAATGCTTCCCACCTTGCACTGCCTCTCAAGGGAGCAGGAATGGGTGGCTCAGGTGGAGACATCCAAGATGTCCAAGATGTAGGAGGCTAAACTTAAGCTGCCTCACAAGGCAGGAAATCTGCTGGAGTCCAGGACAGCCAGGCTGGGGGTGCAGAACACCTGGTTTGGGGCACCTCAGTGTCTTGAACCCATCAGTAGGCAGGCAGGAGGGGTTTGGTTTGAAAACAGTGGAAGATGTACAAATAGTCCTGTTCCACGTGAGAGAGAAAACCCGGGAGAGAGGGTGTGTGTCTGTGGACGTCCATGTGGGTGTGAAGGAGACAGAGATACCCAGGGAGAGGGACAGTGAGAAGCAGAAGGAGATGATTTAGGATGGTTCCCAAGGTATGTCCTGTACTTGCCTCCTCCCCAAGGTCTTGGCACCATCTCTTTTCTCTGCAGAGAAGCCAGAGGTGCGTTCCTCCAAAGTGATACTCTATCAAACAGGAAAGCCATTTACTTTCTGCTGGCTCTGCAGATTTTCAGCGCCTGCAACTGCAGACCTGAAAGTTTATCTTACCAGAGGAATTTATATGGGGCTGTGAGATGGGCTGGTGTTATATGGCTCTAAGTAGTTACACGAAGCCTCTGTGGGCTAATAAAACAGTATTAATTGTATTGCTAAGGTTGCATTTTAAACATTAAATTATGGATGGCTTGATAGCATCGTGAAAGCCAGCGTCTTGACATGACCTAACCATTATCTATGGAAATGGCTAAAATGCCTTTTTGCAATGTACTCTGGTTGATTTAACTCTTTGAGGTGACACTTAACACTAAATTATTTCCTCTGGCAGAGGGAGAGCAGGGAGGGCTTCTCCTCCTCCTTCCCCCTCTTCACCATCCCTATTCTCTTCCTCTGCTGTTTCTGAACTGCTTTTAACCTCCTCAGCTTACTTTAGCCTGGAAATGGCAAATGGGGGGAGCAGCACAAGCCCAGATCTCATGCCATTCCCCACTTTGTCGCATGCATCTCAGAGGGTGCATGCATGGGAGAGGACCCTGGGAACGGTGGCAGCAGGAGGTGTGGGATTGCAGGGAAAAGCTCAGAGGAAGCCCTGGCACAGTGGGAGTGGGCCCTGGAGGGGTCCCCAGAGTGAAAGAACCAGCCCCTGTTAATCTAATTAAAGGGGTCAGCCCTAAAGGCCAATTACAACACAGCCAGTGTTAACAGCAATTCTTCCCTCGCTGGCTGGTTTAGGGGCAGAGCTGCAGCAGAGCCTTTAGTGCCTGGGAACGGCGTCTGATGATGGAAGAAAGGCAAACAAACAAAAATGTAATGGGTTTGCTTTTATTTATTATTGCTATTTATTTTAAGAGATTGATGGGCTCATCACTAGAGGTGACCAGCTGAGAAGCAGACACACATCCCCAAAGCCTCAGGCGAGTCCCACCCCTGGTGCCACTCCTCTGTTCCCCATCCCGGGGCTTTTCCCTGCGTCCCGCAGCAGGTGAGGGCAGTGTCTGCGGTGGGAGCCGGGCCGGGGGCCCATTCCCAAGGCAGCAGCCAGGTCCTGGCTGGCACCCCGGGCTGTATGAGGCACAGCTGGTCGGTGCGGCGGCCGCGGGGACCCCGCCGTGCCCGGCGTCCCACGGCTGGCGTGTCACACTTGGCAGCTCCGTGTTTGTGAAGCGGCGGCGCTGACACGTCCCCGCTGACCCCGCAGAGCAGCCGGCACGCTGCTCCCACCGCTCCCACTCCCAGCTCCCGAGCTGCTGAGACACAGCTGCAGCTCCCAAAACACCAGGGGGGTTCAGGAGAAGCCCTTGGCTCACCCCGGGGCTGAGGCAACACAGGGTGAGGGAGACATCAAACGTAAAGAAAAGGAGAATTACATCTTCTGCCGCCATCCCTGCGGTCCCTGTGCAACCTTGCCCTGGGTGCAGCAGGGTCTCTGCTGGGATGGAGACCCCCATGCCTGATTTGCCATGGGACCTCCTGCCCCGTTTGGTCTGCACTAAGGAAAACATCCATGCGCTGGCAGATATGGAAATGAAATGCAAATCTCTGCTGCCCACGGCTCACAAAACGCACCTGTGCACTGCTGCAGCATGAAAACCCCAGTCCTGGCCTCTAGGAATCAGACAAAATAGGTAAAGGGCAAAAATGCACGCTCTGGTGACCTTGAATTTTTATACTAATAAAGCTACTTGATGGCTTTTTTTTAACAAAAGGAAAAAAGAAATCCTTTCATAGGTTGCTGTCCCCTGACAACATTTTGACATCAGAGACCCATCATGCCTCTTGTATTATGGAGTGCTCATTTATCTTGGAAGCCTGTAGCAGCTGCTCATATTACAAGTGGGAATTTCTTCCCTTTGTTTTCCTCGATGTTGCTCTCCTGAACTTCAGTTCAAGGGTTGATTTAAGTGGATCTGTGTTACAGACTGATGAGATATTTCCAGTGAGTGAAATGACTAAACGTAGCATGTTTAATGTCTTTGGTGGATAAAGCTCACGACTCATTTCTGGGCACTTCAATGAGCTTTGCTTTGTAGAGTTCATAATCTGAGAGCTGGGTTTATGTGGTACAAAGTGTACCCAAAGGAGGCACAGTGGTGCAAAATATATATAAGAATCTCATCACGTTCCCCACAGCTCCCAAGGACCCCTGTTGCAAGGCAGCTGCCCTGGGAAGCCAAACTGTTACACGAATCAGCCCAGAAAAGAAAAGCCCTGAGCAGGAGCCCAAGTGCCCAACAAAGCCAATAATAACTGGAACATGACGAGGAAATAAGGAAACTCTGCCACAAAATCCCAGAGGATTATTTATGGGAAGTGTTTGGCAATAATATTTACATTTGATTTATAAGCTTGAGAGCCGAGATTCCTCCTCTTGGAGCACAGAGGAGCCATCCAGATGCTGGTGGGACCGAAGATGACTGCATGTACACGAATTTTCCCCTATCCCTGTCAGTGTTCAAGGCCAGGCTGGATGGAGCATTGAGCATCTTGATCTAGTGGAAGGTGTCCATGGCAGGGGGCTGAAACTGGATGAGCTTTAGGGTCCCTTCCAACCCAAACTATTCCCTATTCTATGAAAGATCAGCTGTGTCCTTAAGGCAGCTCAGCTCTCTTGCACAACTCACAAAACAGTTTGTTGAGCTCAGAGCTGTTCTCCCTACTCATGAAAAACCCCCCAAACTTTCATTCATCGTGAAATCCTCTGTGGGTGTCTAGGACTGGCAGCCTCATGGTGAACAGCTCCAGAGCTGTAGCTGTTGGGGGTTTGGCTGGGGATCTGGTTGGGCACAGGGACGATTCCCTATCCAGGATGATGCTCCTGAGGGGACAGATCTGGTGGCAGCAGTGCTGCATTAGCTGGTCCATCACGTTCATGTGGGCTATGTAGAGGCGCCTGGCTGGGCTGGGACGAGCCAGCTGGCCCTTCTGTCAGGCAAGTGGTGTGTGGCTGTAGCATGGTCCATGCCCAGGCTCTGCTGGTCTGTGCAGTCTGGATATGCAGAATTCAGCCAGCTGGCTCTGGGATCACCAGCACTGGCTGGAGCACAGCTCCTAAAGGCAGAGAAATGCAAACCAAAGATGATGAATCCCTCCCTGACCTACACATTGTTTGGGATCAAGGGTCAATTTCTCCAGAGGTAGTGGGAGCTTCCTGCCCTGCTCCTGCTGCTGCATCCCAAAGAGATGAAAGGCAAATCTCTGGCAAAAATTATGGCAGAAGATGGCCTGAGTTTTGCAGGAAGTTTAAGAGCCTGTTCCTTGCTGAGAGGGGGTTGCTGCAATCCTACGTGAACCGTAACACCAAGGCAGCGTCTGCACAAAGTGCTGAGAAGTGAAACCAGCACTCCCCACCCAGCTCTTTTCCCTGGTTTCCAGGCAGACAGAGACAGCTTGGCTCATCTTTACAGCTGCAGCCTCCCTCTGTTCCCAAGGTCTGCTCGCCCTCCTGGCTTCTTCTTTGTTCTTCAGACCACCAGGACAGAGACACATGCAAAGCCAGCCCTGCCCTGGCTCTGCAGCGGTGGTCTCCATCTCCCTTCAGCACAGACCTAGGAATTTATAAGCAATCCTAATTTCCTGCTGCCACTTGCCTTCACTGCACAGGCCTTCTGTGATTTGCTTGGAACCCCAGCAGATATCCATCAAGGACATGTCCTTTCCAGCTGGCATTTAATGGGTGCCTCTGATGGTGGCTGGTGATCCATCAATCTGCTCACCCCCAGCAGAGTCTCAAAGAGATGATTTGTTTCTTGGCCTTTTAGCAACAGTGAGCTCACACCTTCTTATGACCCTCGACACCTCTTCAGGTGGTGGCTTGAAATACCTTTATAGAGGGTTGGTATTGATGAGCATCTCTGTGACTCCATGTGTTGTGCCAGTTCACCACAGCAGTGCACAGCTAGTGACAAGGGGACACCAGCCCCATCGAAGGGTGACCAGCGAAAGATTTAGGATTGGGGTTTGGAGCAGCTTCTGAGGGTTCAGATGCTTCTCTGAAGCTAAGCCAAACCCCTTTGGCCTGGAAATTGAGCTAGGAAATAAAATGAGATTAAGCTGTCAAGTGAGATTTATGGTTCATCCTTGTTCCAGATGGGTCAAAAATACCACAATGTAGCTTCGTCGAGAGAGCACCGGTGCCTCTGCCCTCAGACAGAACCAGGGAGGGGAGGACTGGTGGGCCTTCCTTTCAAGTCAGTGGTTGATTATATTTTTGGGGAAGTTCAGCTTGTGCTCCTGGCCCATCTGTAGCTGGGGACTTTTGTATCTTGATCAAACTGGGAATGGGACTCACCCTGACCCCGATGAGGAAGGTGGCACTTCGGGAAGGCAGAAGATCTTGGGGACACTGCCATGGTCCTGCTGCTTATCCTGGTTCACAAGCTCCTTACAGACACCAGATTTTGCTTCCAGCCTCCAAGCAGCTTCCTCACTGCTCTGCCTGCTGAGTTCCCAGCTCAGATAGCAGTGATACAACGTGGGGATCACCCTCTGCTGCAGGCAACTTCCACCCCCTTTCTGTTCCTCCTTAAAAATATGGGTGAGCAAGGACCTGATGTTTTAAAAGGGTTTAAGATAAGCACTAGCTGCTTCAGAACATGAACTAGGGGTCCATTGCATGAGCAGGAGAGCTACCAGGGAGGTGAAAGCAGCCCGTGACAGGGGACGGTGCATAGTCACCTCAGCTGGCCCAGCTGGTGCTAGGAAAGGGCACAGATCCATGCCCTGAGCTTTCTCAGGCCACACCATGGGGCATCTTTCAGGATGTTTGCATCAAGCCACAATCTCTGTCACTGTGAATCAAATCAGACTCTGGGAATTGTGGAAAAGTAGAGAACAGAGCAGAAAATGTCATTGTGCTGCTACAAATGTCTCTGGCGCATCCATACTGACTCAGTGGATGATTCAGGTTCTAAGGGAGCTTAGGATGTTGTTGCCCATAGTTTGTGACATTTTGGTCCCACAGCACTCAGAGGAAATAAGATGTTTGGAAAAGATCTGTGCAAAGTAACATGAGTGCCTGAGGGCCTGGGAGGAGAGATGGTCTAGTTTGGAAAACAAATGGTCAAACAGAGAAGCAAGCAAAGTCCAGAGAATTCCTGAGGGATGACTGATGGCTCATTGTCTTGTATAATAGAGGAATTAGGAGCAATGGACAAAACAAGAAGCTGTCAGGTTCAGAAGCTGCATCCTCCTGCTGGCCCACTCTGGGGTGTGGGTACAGCTGTACCCCCAGAGGCATGATACAACCAGCAGTGAAACTCATGGGGTGGCACCAAGCTGACCTTCCAGCTGACTTCAGCTGAAGAGAATGGCATGGCCTCAGCACGGCTTTACACACAGTTCATTTTTTAACCCCTGTGTTGAAACCTTTTGGATACTGTTATATATTTCTACAAGTGAAACCACTATTTCATTGCAAAACAAGCTAATAACCACTGAAATTAGCAAATGGATATCAGTTGCTATCAGAGCACATGGGTATACCTTGAAAATTCAACCACATCCCTTCTCTGGTCCCAGAACCCCAGTTCTCATCACTTCCCAGTTTTTTCATAAGTTCATAGTGCCCTGGGGAGAACTGACACTGAAAACTACTTTTCTGCCTCTGTTGGTCTTGTAGGGTGAATTTGCTGCTGTCCAATGGAGTGTAAACTCCAAAACCAGCTTCTCCTGGTGGGTGATGTTGGATTCTCTACCTGCTAGAAAGAGTTGAGCTCAATATTGTCACCTTTATCCAGTTTTTTATCCTTAGGACATATGGGGGTCAGATGGGCTCAAACATTTTTCTTATCAGCTATACCATGGGGGAACTTGAGGGATTGGAGCCCACACATCCCTCCTGGTGTGGGGCAAGATCACGCCAGTGTCATCCCAGTTTTGGTGGCTGGGGCACAATTCATAGAATCACAGAATCATCAAAGGGCTTGGGTTGGAAGGAACCCTAAAGATCATCCAGGTTCAAACCACTGCCACAGGAAGGGACACCTTCCACTAGACCACTAGGATGCTCAGGACCACATCCAATCTGGCCTTGAGGATTTCCAAGGATGGGTCTTCCACAACCTCTACAAAGTTTTTTATTAAGTTATTTAAATTCTGTATCACAATGGGTTTGTACAGGCTCTTCTTTCAGCCTTCAGCAGGGATACAGAGAGATGTGAGACAAAAATGTTCTTTCTAAACCATTCTGGATTCTGTGCATATTTTGCCCAACCCCTTTTATTTTGATTTTCTAATTTGTTTTCCTTTCATTTTCCTTCTCTTTCTTTTTTAAAATTTATTTTTTACTACTTACTAAAGTAAAGTAGTCAAACATCTAATGAATTCTTTCTTTCTCTTGTAAGAAGCATCCCAGAAACTCCAATCATTCTGATCCTTACTGCTTTCAAAGAAACATTTTTAATTCTTCAGTGTGGCACAGCTTTACTCTTCACAATATATTTTGCTTCCTGGTTTCTCAATGGGATTTTCTCCAAGCAGTGCTAAAAATCAAGAGTGCTTCTTTTGTCTCTGAAGAGCATTTTTAAAATTCTCAGTTCATGGAAAACCTCCCAACTTTTTTCTAACACAGCACAAAGAAAAGCAGCATTTGGAGGTTTTTGCTGCCGGCCGGCAGAGCCGGGTGTGTGAGCAGCTGCAGCCATCGAGAGCCTCTTCAGCAGCTGTGAGCAGGAGCTCCAAGTCAGCTCTGGCCACATCTGCCACCACACACTCGTGGGTTTTGCTGCTTAAAGGAAGTTTTAATATCCTTATGTCCTGCAGTTTGTCCCCATCCGGGTGCGGGTGCAGCAGCTCCTATGGCCAGGCCGGGCCTTTTGCAGGTGCCTGGCCTCACCTGAGCCTCCTCCCCTGGGGCAAGGGGATGCTGGTGACCCCAGAGAATGTCCCTGGGGCCAGAGGGGCTGCTCATGGCAGATGGTCCCCGTGCACCTGGGGCCCTCCATGTGCCACAAAGGGCTGCAGCCCAGCAGGACAGAGATGGAAAGCACAGCTGTGGAGGGGCAGCACTGCCGTATCTGAACAGCTGGAAGCATCCACGGCCCTTTGCTCTTTCCTTCCCGCCCTCTTTCAGTTAATTAGCTTCGTTTTTCTCCTTTTCTTTCCCTTTCTGTCTTGCTTTCCTTCTTTTGGTTTTGCTTTTAAATTAATTTTCTCTTTCTCTTGTTCTCTTTTAATTTCTTTCTCTTCTTATCTTTCTTTCTCTTTCTCTTCTTATCTTTCTTTCGCTTTCTATTTTCCTTTATTTTCCCCTTTCTGTTTCTTTTTATTTCCTTTTTGTCTTTCTATTGATTTTCCTTTTTCTCTTTTTTTTAGTTTTACTTTTCTCTTTTCTTTCTTTCTTTCTTTCTTTCTTTCTTTCTTTCTTTCTTTCTTTCTTTCTTTCTTTCTTTCTTTCTTTCTTTCTTTCTTTCTTTCTTTCTTTCTTTCTTTCTTTCTTTCTTTCTTTCTTTNTCTTTCTTTTCTTTCTTTCTCTTTCTATTTTTATTTTTCTCTTTATTCCTTTATCTTTTCCTCTTCCTTTTTCTCTTTCTTTCTCGCCTTTTTTTCTTTTTGTCTTTCTCTTCTTTTCCTCTTTCTTTTTGTGCAACTCTCTCCTCCTTTTCTCTCTCTTTGCCACTCATTTAATTTCTCCTCCTTGCCTCCTTTTTCTCATCCCCCAGCCCCCTCTGGCTGTGTTCCCCGCACTCTCACCGGGATGCCACTGTCTTTGCAGCCATCCCGGAGGCATCCTGGGGCTGTGGGCAGACCCCTGGGCCAGCAGTGCCTCAAAGCTCATTTGTGAGCAGCAGGGTGCTTTAATCGAGGATTTCCCACCCGCAGCACTTCCATCCTTGCGGGCGCACAGGGAGAGCACTGACGTGAGAAGGAGGAAATTACCCTGGGGGTGAACCACCTCGCTGTCACCTTCGTGGTTAACTAGCCTTGTCCCAGGGCAAATCCCCTTTCTAGCACTCTGGCAGTGATGGGACTGCTTGGGAATCTTCCCGGCAGGTCCATTCCACCCCCAGCTCCTGCTCTGTCCAGCACATCCAGAGCACAGACTGCTTTGGACTGGTGAAGAGCATCTGCATCCTTCTGCAATGGCTTGGAAGGTGGCTGGAGGACTAATTTAATATAGCTTGGTCTCAGTTCTTTTAATTATGTCTTTATAGTCTTTTAATTAGCCTGAATCCTACTAATTTAAACCACTCTTGTTCGGAGAGACTTCTGCTGAGCAGCTGTTCTCGTTCAGAGCTTTCTCTGGGTTTAGGAAGGGAAGCCTGGGACATTTGCTTCTCCCCTCCAGGCTGTTTTTCTTATTTTGCTGCATCAGCAAAAGGTTGCAGAATAGAAATGGTTCCTCTGAGATAGAGGAACGTGACTTACAAACCATTATTTGTGTCTGGAACCTGTTTACAAGGTTCAGACAATAAGGAAAACCAAACCCACGGTGTTTCCTTTGCATGCGATACTGCTCCAGCTTCCCTTCAAACAAGGCAGGGATTAGGAACTTCAAGGACTAGGATGACAAGCTCATCTGAAAGACAGGGCTCATCCAAAATAAGAAATGTCCTAGCAGCCAGGCTAACTTCCAAGGGAAAGCCATTGGAAAGAGAGCTCCAGGAATTGCTCCTTTATTCCTGCTGCATGGCAGACTGCTGGCTGCAAACCAGGCCTGTTCCAAGGGCTGTACAGTCCTGAGGGAAAAAAAAAACCAAAAAAAAACAACAGGTTCCTTGGTGCACAGCACAAATGAAAACTCCAGCACAGAATTTCACACAAACTTCATCTCCCTCTCCTGAGCTTCAGCTCAGGTCTCCTCTGTGAGGTGGCCCTGAATCTCCTTTGTCACTGAGCTCCAGGGGAAAAGGAAAGAGATTTGCAAAAAAAGAAGCTTTCTACATCACCATCAGCTGGTGCTTCAAGCAGTGATGGAAAGTGCAGGGCTTGGGACCTCAGGGCTACTCCTCTGCTTCCAGCAGCACCCATCACCCTCACAGGGCTCAGCTCTGCTCTTGGCAAGCACAGGGTGTTGTCCAGCATCACATTTTAACAGGAAAAAAAAAACAAAACCAAGAGACGAAAGACTGTGCAACAGCTGTGGGGGATTATCAGTGTGTATCACGCTGTCCTGCTCTGCAAGAATAAAGCATGCTTTAAAGTTCAGGATAGGCATTATTGACTGCATTTAATTGCTTGTGTCCCATCCTGGGCAGAGGCTGCAGAGTGCCAGGAGTAATGCAAACACTCACAGGGGACAATCCCTGCTAAGAAATCAAAGTTCAAGGCAAGAGGGAGCCAGCCGGTTTTCCTTCTTTAATAATTCCTCCAAAACATTAGTCTTCCAAAAACAAATACTGTGGTTGGTCCAGGGAATTGAAATCCATCACAGCGAGGCAAGCAGACAGCCTTGCTCTTGCTGCAAGTCAGGAGGGAGGTGGGAAGAAAAGGGAGAGCCGAGGGGGAAAAGCGTCACCGTCGTGTGGCTCATTATCATGCCTGCTCTGGTTGCTGTCTGAGTTTATAATCCAGACTCCGTGGTACCACAGGAGCTCATTAATTTGGAGTCCGCGCTGCTGAGTCAAACGCAATTAAGAACAATCAAAGAAATGTCATCGCGAAATACTCTTCATGGATTTCTTCTCAAAGTCGCAGTATCGCTGTGATTATTTGTGGTATGGACTCACAGCACTTCTCCTGGCAGGCTGTGGTCACTCTTGCAGAAAGAGGAGCTCTTTGTAGCAGGAGCGCTGGCTCCGGGCGCTGCTGCCGGCGCTCGGCCGGCTGCTGCCGGGGTTTTATGATTAGGAGGAGGTTTAGCAAAGTGCAGATAAGGACCAGGCTGGATTTTGCACACAAGAAAAATGACTGACCTGTGAAACCCAGTGCCAGCTGTCATGGAGGTTACACAGTGCAGCTGGACCTATGTACAGATAAAAGTTTATGGGTGATAAGGGTGCCATGGTGGTTCACAAACACACTGGCCTGGACACAGAGCTGGCGTAGAACTTCTTTAAACTGGTGTTTGTTGATTGTTAACTCCATGGATGAGACACTTTTATGTGTTATACCTTTCCCTAAGCAGCCCCTACCAATCATTTATCTACAAAAAGTAAGTGTCCAGCCCCAGGTGTGAGGGTGCAGGGGGAGCCGAGCAGCCAATGCTTTGCTGTGTGGTTACCAGCAACCACACCAGGAGGGGCAGTGGGAATGGGGACAAACCTCCCCTCCCTCAGCCTCCCGTGAGCCCACCACTGTGCACACCAGGGAGCAGCTCAGGTCAGACATCCAAGGGATAGAGAGGTGGAAAACAGCACTCCAAAAATTTCCAGTGACCCTCCTTTTCAAGGGGTGAGTACTTCTTTGACTAAGTGTCTGTTCACTTGCCAAAACAGCTGGGAAACCAGATACTTCATGCTGCAGTACAACTAATTCCTGTTTGCTGATGCTTGGGATGCTTTTTGGGAGACCTTTTTTTCAGTTTTCATCTGCTTTCAGACAAAGCATGATTAAATCTAATTTTCCATTGAGGGAGGGGGAGGAATACATTTCTGATTATGCTGAAGACTTTTAAAGATGTACAGGAGGATTGCCACCCTGAGAAATCCGTGCTCTGCACGGGGAGCTCTTCTGGAGGATGCTGAGTTGAAGGAGGGGTGTGCCTTGTCTTGTGGCATGGTTGGGAGTAAAACACATGCAAATATACAGCTGTGTATTCAAAGTCCTTTAAGTAACTTGCCCAAACTAGAAGTACAATACATGCTTTGGTGTCAGATAAAACACAAGATTCTGTGTTCATCTAGCATAAAGTTTGGTGGAAGGCAGTGCCATGAGCAGACCTGGCTGTTTGCAGCCCACCAAAGCTGGGATTTTCAGGAGAGTGAGACGCCATGGAGAACCAGATGCCTGCATCATATTGACCTCTCTGTTTGCCAAAGGTGCTTCTTTTCCTTGGGTGGGCTGAATTTTGCCAGCTGCTGTCATCAGTCAAGTTTACAGCCTTTGCTGAAGCTTGAGGTGGCAACACAAGCACCCTGCCAAGCACCAGGGCGAAAGATTCACACCTCCATGATGGTGTTGTGTTTTCTCAGGTCTTTTGCTGGTGCAGCCTTCAAATTCCTCGGGAAAGTGTGAGTCTGCCTGCAGGAGGGAAATATGTGAAAAAGGGATTTAACTGGTTGCCACCCATTAATTGTCCCATGATGATGGCCAAAAACCTCAGAGGAGACTCCTGATTCCTATTACTATTATTATTATTAAAGCTATTAGCCATAACAATGATTTTCCATAGTAAGGCAATACCTGAGGTGTAAGATCACCAGCATCAGGTCTGATCTATAAAAAATCAGGGACATTACAGCCTTAAAACCAAAATTAAAACTTTGGTAGGGACTTCTCAAAGCCAACATGAAAACCAGCTGAGAAAACCTCCTCCCAGCCAGAATCAAAGCCCCTTCCTCAGCTGGCCACTAACTTTTTATTACCTTTATTTGCATTTCTTCCCCACATCAGTCATCCCCAGGGAGCCTGGTGCTTCTTGCTGCATGCAGCCTGTAGAGGGAACTGTGCAATATAGCAAAACATTCCAAAATGCTCTGGTGTGTCCCTTTCCAGGAAAGGGTGTCTCACCCATCCCCTCTATCCTTAAGCAGGCCTCACATTTTCCACACACATCATTTGATCTCAGGTGGGCTGGCACTGGGCTGGGTTTCCCAGGCAAGACAATACACCAGCTGTGGGCAGCAGCCAGAAGATGCAAAGCATCCTGCAATCCNTTTTTTATTTTTTTTTTTTAGATTAGAAACAGCCAGTTGGTGGAATTTGTCCATTGCTGTGACTCACGGTGTCTCAGTTTTTGGGGGCTGCCAGTAACAATTTAGGAAAGGGCTGTTTCAACCCAGGACAGAAGTGTCCAGACTTTCCAGGCCCCCAGCCAAGGGTGAGCGGAGCCCAGTGATTCTGGAGAGAGCAGCAGGCTCAGCACTACAGCTGAGGTTTGGGTCCTGTTTTATTGTCACTCATGATACTGAAATAAAAGGACTTGGGACACTGTGGCACAACAGAAACTTTCCCTGCCCTGTGGTAAAGTGAGCCCACTTCCCTCCATCAAGCACTGTGAAACTCCTTGCTGGACAGTGCAAGACCACTCAGCAAAAGCCTGGGAAAACAAAAAGCCACCCTGTCCATGCAAATGTGCTCATCTCTGCCCAGCACAGAGCTTGGGGTGTTTTGCCCATGCCCATCAAGGCAAGGGGCCAGGCAGAGCTTCAGAGCCATCACCCTGCAGATATTTTCTGATTGCATGAGTCGTCAATTCTATCAAACTTCAACATTGCTGATGTGGCAAAGCACAGCCTGACTCAGAGCCTCTTGAAAGCAGCAGAAAGTTCTGACTGAGGCTGGAAAAACCACTGGTTTGGATCCACTTTCCTACTGATACTGATGATATAGGGGAAACGAGACCCAAGCTGGAAGTGACTGGTGCTGAGGTCTGCAGATGCCCAAACCCCTCCCCTGGGATTCCTCCCCTGGAGCAGTCTGTGTGTGTCTAGAAAATGCAAGTCTCCTTGGAAAAGGATAGTAAGTTGTCATGGTGGATGAATATCCTCTAGCCTGAATTTCTCTTCATTCCCCTTGGAAATGTTGGGGAAAAAAAATCTAAAAACTTAAGACAAACAAGGAAACAACAACAACAAAAAAATCTCCCTCTAAATACTTATTTGGTGACACAAGATTAAAAAATAATTCAGTTGGGTTTTAAGACCTGCAGTTTTTAACATTTCTTGGAGAACTGCAGCCTTGAGCATCCTGGATTTGCTCCCTGCACTACAAAATAGAGCAAAGCAGAGATCCACTCATTTTTGATTTTTTTTTTCTTTATTAAGAAAATCAGTATGCAAAGGTAAGGAACAAATTACCACTACCTTGCTGAGATTTTTAACTTTACTCACCAGTGCCATCCCTGTCTGTGAAGTGGACAAAAAAGCCTATCCTGTGCCATGATCTCACTCTCTCTTGCAAGGACCTTTTTCAGATTTCCATCCCATCCCATGAGCAGTGGTGGTTTTTCAGGTTTGTTGGGGCTTCGAGCAACCTGGTCTAGTGGAAGGTGTCACCCATGGCAGGGGGCTGGAATGAGATGACCTTTAAGGTCACTTTCCTTTAAGGTCACCCAAACCATTCTGTCATTCTGTGATTCTGTGATTCTTTCCCACTTACAGCTACGGGACCCTCTTGGTGGTAATGGCATAAGTTTTAGCTTTCATATTTTTCAGATTCTGTGCTGCCTAGGGGTGCAGTTCTGAGCCTTGTATTAAGCGCCAGTAAGCTCTCTTCACAGAGTAGGGAGACAAAACAAATCCTTTTCCTGCTGAAGACCAAGGACAATGAGTNATTCTTTCCCACTTACAGCTACGGGACCCTCTTGGTGGTAATGGCATAAGTTTTAGCTTTCATATTTTTCAGATTCTGTGCTGCCTAGGGGTGCAGTTCTGAGCCTTGTATTAAGCGCCAGTAAGCTCTCTTCACAGAGTAGGGAGACAAAACAAATCCTTTTCCTGCTGAAGACCAAGGACAATGAGTACAACTTTCAGGCCCAACAGCATGAACAACAATGGACTGAATTGAGGAAACAAGAACGATGAGACCTCACGACCTGAGGCTGTGGTTGGACAATTCAACCCCAATATGCAAAAGGACCAAAACTTACAAAAGTGTGAGACCTCGTGACCATTTGTCCATTTCGTGACCATTGTAATCCACCTTGGGTGTAGCCCTGGCCAGTCTCTTGTCCTGCTCAAGGTGTATCCTGGAGGCCTTTCAATAAATATCTACTTTGTTCTCTAGCTCTGTCCAGTCTCTGTTTCAGATCAGCCTTCCCACGGCATCAGTGGTGGGACACAATTTGACTTTGGCAAGTGAATTGCAGCAAAAAACCCCACACATTAATAAGAGGCTTCACAGGCTGTGGTGATGACTTTTATCTGGCCCATTTTCAGGGCAGAATCAGGGTTGAGGTGTCAATCTTTCCTCCTGCTCTTAACCTGTCTGAGGGGAGCAGGAGCACTCGCTGACATTAAAGACGACTGAGCGAAAGGGCACGAATATAGGCCAGACTTTATATAATTATATAGGGAGGAAAACTGGGATGTCTCTTTGTAGAGGCTGGGAATGTTCCACTGGAAAACTAGGTTAGACTGAAAAAAAGAAAGAGCCTCTGTAACCCAGAAATAGCTGGGAGGTTTAAGTATAATTTTCTAGCTCTGTGTTATTACGGTGCTAATTCAGGTCTGAGAAATAAATGTAGGTAAAGGTCTCCCAAGGTCAAGAGGAGAAACAAATCACATTTACAGCTTCCTTTCCATAAAGAATCTCTTCGCCTAATTGAAAACTTGCCATTCACATGACACTGATCCCCTCCAGTGTGTGGAGGAATATTTGTGTTTAATTGATCAATTTAATAAATTTTAAAACAAGACCATCCTTTGGAGCTATCTGAAGCACATCCTTTCACCTGGAAGGTGAATTTTAGGAGGACGAAGACCTGGAGGTCCTTCCTGTGGTCTGGGAGCTGAGATGGAGGCAGAGAGCTGGGAGCAGCGGTGGTCGGTGCTGCTCCTCCTCAAGGAGCTGTGATTTCAGCCTCCATCCCTGCAGCCTTTCCTTAGGCAGCTCAGACCGAGCCAACTGCTTCAGGAAACCCAGAACAAGCTCACTGCAATGTTCATTGCCCTTTGAATCCACATTTATTTTTTATTTGTGTGAGGCTGATGGAGATTTGCTCCCTTCATGGAGCACAGAGCCGCAAAATGCTGCACAAGAAGGTGTTGCTAAAAGAGCAACCTCAAAACCACATCAGCTCTCATCATTCCACAAAACCCTGCTTTTTGCTTAGAGCAAAGTGGCCAGAACTGCCAACATCTCTGTCCTGTCATGGGAGGAGATTTCTAAGAAATGTCAGTGGTGCAAGGAAAGATGAGGAAATCAGCGCAACACTTTTTCTGGGAAGGTGAGACATTTCCCTAGTCTGAAATGTCTGTACTTAAAGAAGTGCTAGGAAGCTGGGCAGAGTGAAATGATCTGGTTATTCTGACATCAGGCCCAAGAACTCAAAGCTTTGTTGCTTTGGCATCTTCCAAACCTTCATTTCCCATAAGCTCCCAAGCAGAGGATGCATCACCAGAAGGATCACCAGCAATGGGATGTGTTTCCAAGGAATGACCACTTGGACAGTGGTTGGATATCTGGCAGCAGTTTCATCATACAGATATCCTGAAGCAACAAAAGCTGGTGTCCAGACCTGAGACAAGAAAAATTTGTGGCTCTAAAGTCAGAGTTCAGAGCAATGATAGAAATGGCTGAAATAAATTGAAGGAATTGCGGGTTATGAACAATTTGCTCGGGACTTTCTTTTTTCTTAAAGGTCAGGCTTTCAATGGGGCTTGAATTGTTTTTAACTTGATTTCTTTAGAAATGGAGCCCTCCAAGGGGCAGACATTGTCTGGGGAAATGAGCCTGGTGAAGATTTGGGAGGGTAGCAAGGGCAGGAGGGAGGGCACTGGCGTTGCAGCTCAGCCACGATGCAGCGAGCCAGAGGAGAGCAGCCTCCAGCAACCCTGCACGGGACCACTTGGGATTTAATTGCTTTTCTCCTTGGACTCTTCCTCCTGAGTGTGGTTTTAGCAGCCTTGCCAAGTCCACCCATCTGCCCAGCCAAGGCTGCAGGCTGAAAAAGGGTAAATAATCCCAAGCAGAGCTTCTCACTTAAAATTGCTCCTGCAAGCCAAAACACTGTCCCTTCTGGTTTTTATCCCCAAAGAGATGACAGGTGGTAACTCTTTTCTTTTTCTGAGATGAGTTTAAATCCAAACCCTGTAGGTTTTTAAATAGGATACCTCAGGCCTTGCTTTTTACAACTGATCACCTCTAAATACATCAAGATGACATTTCTTTGGCAAACCTGAGAAAGGTTCAGGCTAGATAAGGGGTGGGTGAGAAGCTAAATTCTTAGACAGACAACACCAGATTGGATGGGGCTTTGAGCAGCCTGGTCTGCTGGAAGATGTCCCTGCCCATGGCAGGGGCTTGGAACTGGATGATTTTGAAGGTCTCTCTCAACCCAAAGCATTCTATGGTTCTATGATCTACAAAATCTCAGCATTTGAAGAAAAGTCCCTTAACCCCCAGACCTCACAGCAAGACTTTCATTCTGCCATTTACACTGAAGGTCTTTAAAGGCCAAAAGGGATTTAAAGGCCAACCAAGATTTGCCCCAGCTGGTGCAGAATGCATCAGGTGGCACAAGGTGAGAGGTGAAACAACGTGAAATCAGAAATACCAGCAAGGTCATCTGTCACTGTCGGACAGCAGGGAAAAATCAGAAGCCTTGCAGAATTTCCTCACATTTTTTTCTCCTGCATCATCCCACACTGGGACAGCAGACAGGGATGGTGTGTGAACAATTTAGTGAAGAGTTTTGCTTGAGTTGGCAGGAGGTGAGTGTCTTAGCTTAAGCAAACACAGAGGACCTTGAAGCCACAGCTATTTTATCATCTGGGAGCAATACAGCTGCAACCTCAGGCCAGCAGCTGTGCTCTTGTGAGTTTTGGACCCCAAAGAAAATGGGAGATAAAAGTTGCCTTTGATCTGACTGGACTGGGTTTTTATTGCAAAGTCCCTCCATTTATGATTTACTGCAGTTTTTGGTTGGATGAGGATGGGAATTGCGGGAAAAGGACCAACACAGCTTGTGGGAGGGACAGGTCATTTGGAAATCTGCATCTGAGAGCCTGTAGGACTATCTGCTGGGGTAGACAGGGAACAGAGGCTGCTCCTCTCCCCCTGCCCCCTCTTTCACAAGATATAGCCATGCCTGAAATTGCTCAGTATCAGGGACCCGTCCAGAAGCCCTTCCTTATCTCCTGACTAATCATGCCTGGATGAGGCCAAACTGAAGCTTGCTTCATCTCACAAAGGACTAAACAAACATTCTGGCTCCCAGTGATGCAACTCCAAGTTGATTTTTCCAGTTACTCAACTTCTCTCTCCCTATGTATAATGTGCTGAACTTTGAAATAAATGCCTCTCTCAGCAATTTCAGCAATTTATGTCAAGAAAATCTGGATGCATCAAAGTGAGACATAATATTTTCTGACACAGCACAGGAATAAAGCTGCAGCAGTACATGTAGCTCCCGAGCTTGCATCTCAGCTCTGCCACTGACAAGGTCTATGGCCAAGGGCAAGGTAGTTGAACTGCCTATTCCTCAGTTTCCATGCTGCTGAAAAGGGGATTGTGGCATTTATCCCAAGCAAAGGAAGTGGGGTGAATTCATACAATATACCTGTAAAACAGTGGGGGAAGCTGTCTGTGAAGGAAAGGAAACATCGACTCTGCTGTCTCAGCAGAGAGGATGTTTTATCCTCAATTTGTGCTAAAAAATACAGCACGTGAAGAGGTGCTGCTGATTACTCCTCAGAATCAGCAACATACACTGCGTTCAAAGAGCCTTTTCCATATGCTAGTCCTGGTCTCTTGGCTGCTTCCCAGCATGGGTCACAACCTCCTGTCTCTTACAACTGCACTGATGCTCCTTTCCAACACAGGCTCCCCCTTCCCCACCCAAAATTCCTGTACGGAGTTGCAAGGATCTTGAAGGGCTCAACCCCTAGAGAGATGGAGTGCCCTGACAGGAGCTGAGGGCATTCAGGTATTTGTGACAGCGGGTCCCAGCCTGAGCAATCAGACCCAAAATTCCTACTTTTATGCCAACAGCATTGCTAAGAAAAGACAGCTCTCACTTGAAACCCCTTGATGAGAATCTCAGGAGCCTACAGGGTCCAAAATCCAGACTGTCCTTGTGAGTTATCTAAAAAAGAGGGAACTGCAGGAACTTAACATTGACTGGAGGTGCCTTTTTTTCACCCCATGAAGGCTGGGGTTGATGAACTTCTATCTGTTAGGCTTGTGTAACCTGACATTCATTAGGTTTATAGCAGGACACAAAAATACCCAGCTTTGGCCACGAAATTCCCAATGGCAAAGTGAGGGTTTGTCTCACTGCTGTGAATAGGAACCCTCAAGAAAGAAATGTTCAGCCTGAGACACCCCAGCTGGAAGCTGGATAACTGAGTCTTTGATGAGGTCCTGCAACAGGAATTAATTCTCTCTGCACTTTTCTACATTTATTAAGCCTTTTTTAAAGACAGCTTGCCTTTTTACCTTTTTATCTTCAGAACAACCTGATGGCACAGGGTTGAACTCTTTCTTTCCTGCTGTATAGACAGGAAGACTGAAGTGTAGAAAATCTGAATAAATGCCTTCACTGCATTCTCACAGGTGATCTTTGGCAGAGAAACCCTCACACAGCCCTCACCAAGCCTTGGTGACTGATCAGTGGAGGAAAATATTGTCCTGGAAGGCAAAACAGAGCAACTTTTGGTTTCCCATATTCACTGTCACCCTGTTTGTGTGACATTCCATGT
Source organism: Hylia prasina (assembly GCA_013397195.1). Lineage (NCBI taxonomy): Eukaryota > Metazoa > Chordata > Aves > Passeriformes > Sylviidae > Hylia > Hylia prasina. The sequence goes on along the minus strand of VYXD01016865.1, from coordinate 156,585 downwards.
GGATGAGGGCTCTTTTAGTCCTAAAGGCAAGGTTCTTGTGGCATCCTCCAACTTGGGCTGTTTGGCTCTCTCGTTTACTTTCAGACCCATGAGGAAAACGCTCCTGTGGAGTTTTGCTTTCTGGTCCAGCTCCAGCCAAGCCCTCTCTTCCCAGCAGTGCCAGGAGAGTGGCACATGTGCCTTTGGCTCCTGAAGCTCAGCTGCAGAGGAGGCGCTGATGGGAGCTGAAATGACCTCAGCCGACCTGAGCTGTGCATCCACAGCCTGATCCAGCATTGGCAGAGCACGGCCACTCTCCCTCCCAGCCCAGATACCTCCATCCCTGGCTGCCCTGAAAGGCCCTGTCTCCTCTGCCTGCTCCTGTAACCATCAAGAGGGAATTTTGAGCCTTTGTCCTAACTCACAGAAACATTTCTTTAACATCTTCACTGAGCACAAAGGTGATATTTAAACATGAAACGTTTAGTGAAGGGTGCAGTGGAAGAGGAAGGTTTGGGCAGGCGTGCTCATTCCCTCTGCCTTTTCTGGGTATTCCCAGGTTTTGACTGGATTTTGTCCATCTCTGGACCAAAGGTTCCCCTCTCTCCCCTAGTGAATTCATCCTAGGTAAATACATATATATGTGTGTTAAGATTTAGACTGTGTAGCTGTATGAGTGGCACACAGGCTCTTGCTACCGATGTTGGTACAGTTATCAGAATATTGATAAATATTCTTTATATATATATAAAGTGTATCTATACACAGATTATAACCACACCTGAGTTGTTGTGGCGACACAACACCTCAAACTGAGGTGGACAAGCACCAAAACCCAGGGATGGAGATGACATGGCCAGTGATCAGCATGTAGATCTCAGCTTCCCTTGAATAAAAGAGGGACAGAGGAACTCCTTGGGCTGGTGGTTTTTCTACCTTCTGACATGGCAGTAACCTGACTGGGATATTACCTGAGCTGCAGTCAGCAGGAGACTTGGGGAAAAACACCACCACACAACACCTCCCCTTCCCAAAAATCCTTTAAAAATGAATGCTGGAGCCAGCCACAAATTAAAATCGCACTGAGGCTTGCTGTTGGATGCCAGGAATAATAGACTTTGGTTTCAAGGTCTGCCAAAGAGTCATTTCATGGCTACCATCATCCCAAAATGCCTTTCAGCCTTAGGGTAAAAGTGACTTGCTCACCAGGAAAAATCAAAGGAAATTTGGAGAGGATTTTTTGTTCCTGAAGGCATTCTGTGGGATTCCTGGATGCAGTTGATGGGTCTGTTTTCCTTGCTGGGGATGCCTTCCTGCCAATGCCCAGAGCCTGCCCTGCAGCCAGGGCTCAAATTGCAGCTGCAGCATGGAGACAGCCCGGTGTGCTCTCATGGGTCCAGCCCAGGCTGCTCATGGAGAGCCCTGGCTCAGGTGACATCCCAACCTGGCCTCAGCCGAGAGCTGGTGGGTGTCAGAGTCCCTGGGGTCAAGCAAAACAGGGATCAGCCTGCTGTTGTCACTTCTGTCTCGTGTCAGAGCATCCAGCATCCCCTCCATGTTCCCCATGAGGGAGCACCAGTGCCAGAAGGAGCAGTGGGTCACCAAGGGATGCTTAAAACACAAGGAAAGGAAGGATGGGATTTGGGATTTGGCACATATGTGGGTTTGGGTAACTCCTTTCTTCTTCACCCAGCAAGAAAGGAGTCCCTGTCTCCATCCTCCAGGCCACAGGGACATTACCTGGCCTCATCACCTGCTGCAACCCAACTAAACAACACACATTCTAGCACTGTGTAAGTGGTTACAGGCAGACATGGGCTCCTGCAGCTCTCCTGGCTGCTGCTCAGAGGTGATGAGGGACCAGGCACATGTCCAGAGGTGTCATGGGAGTGTGGAAAATGCTGCTCAAACCCAGCAGGAGATGAGCACTGCATTGCTCCTGCCCAGCAGCCAGTCCCTGAGACACTAGACAGGATTCCCATGGAACACCCAGGAGTCAGCAGGGCATGATGAGGGTTTCTGGAGCAGTAGGACACCAACAGGACAAATCCTCAGCCAGTTTAACCTTGTCAACCTCTCTAGGCTCAAGCTGCTGAGCTGCTTCTCCTCCACCCAGTTTCAGATCTTCCACAAGATTAAACAACCTGTAACAAAATTCTCTCTTCTTGTCCCCTTCACTGGTTTGGGGGTCCCCAGATCCCACATTATAGATTAATCCAGATAGAGGGAGTCTTGGGAGGCAAAGTGCAGCTGCAGACCTGGAGTGACCCACGGCTGTACTTGGACCAGCCCCATCCGAAACAGAAAGTTCTGCTTGTAAAGACAAAACCTGACCTCTAGCAGGAACACAGAACAGGAATTTGTCCAGAGGTCAAGAGGAGCTGGCTGTTGTGATTTTTACCTCTTCATCTGTCAGTATTATACTCTTGGCAGGATTTTAATGAAGGACCTAATTGGTTTGAATACAGACCTGGAATGATATGATGATTTCCCATAAAATCTTCCCATCACAGCTGCAGAGAAAGCTCCTGATCCCCCAGCTCAGACTTGGCTGGTTACCACAGTGTTCTGATGTGATGTCACTGTCTGGTAGTGCCAACTCCAAGCTACCTCTGCTTTCAGAGCAGACAGCTTCATTCCATGGTCAGCAGAACAGAGAAGGGACCTGAAGGACAAATGAAAGGAGCTGTCTTGGCCCTCTCCTAACTCTGATATCACATCAGCATCGTGCTCTAGGGTTTGTTCAGACCTTAAACTCTGATGTTTTCTCCATTTTAAATATGAGAAGGGAAATTCTGGAGGGCAAGTGTGCGACGTGTATCTCACACACAACCTGCTTAATTGGACTCTGACTTGATAATGAATCAAATCAGAAAATCCAGGTAAAGGAAATGTTTTAATTATCCTCTCTGGACCCAGACCTATCATATCTTGGTGATTCACTTGGTCCTTGCACTGTCTCAGCCTGGCTTTACTTTCACCACACAGGGCCAACACTTCGGGCTCTGCTCCTCTGACCTGGCAGTGGTTCACATCCAAAGCAGCAGCCTCATGCTCTGTGGGCACAGGTGGAATATAGAGCCCAGCCAAGAGATTCCAGGGCACAGAAACAAAATCCAAATGCCCTGTAGTATTCAGAAGAGCTCAGCTGCTTTGGGCCAGAGTCCCAAGCAGAAAGCTCAGCAAGGAAAGGGAGGCAGTCCAAGAGGAGCGTTTCAGAGACAGCTTCCCTTTGGCTTCCTCTCTGCAGAAAGTGGATCTGGTTCACCTGAGGCACCCCAGCCACATGTGTAGGCATCTTTACAGAAGCCAGGGAGATTAAATCCAGCCCTTTATTACCCACATGGAACCTGAGTTCCTCCAGCAGACACACTGCAGGGCTTGTGGCACACGGATGAGCCACCTGGAGTCCAGCCAGCTTGGGCTGGGGTTAGCACACACAAACACACTGGCTAAAAGTCACCAAAATCTTCCCACCATCTGATTCCCACTGCTCCCTTCCCTTGACTTCAGCATTCCCAACAGGACTCCTGTGAGTCCTGCTATGAACAAACTTTATTTTAAGAGCTGTTGCCCAATCCAGAACACCACTGGGTTAAAGAAGTGGCATCCAATTAGACCAACAATATTAATCAGCTTGAGTGTGGCAGCATCTTTAACAACACCGTGACTGCCACTTCTGTTTAAGAAGTTGTTCCTGTGGGATTTTCCTCTGAGTGCCTTTTCATTGTCAGTGCACTTGTTTTGAAACCACAACTTTGCTCCTGAGAACAGACGGTGACTGAGGGCTCTTTCAAGTCAGCTGTGAGGGGAACCTGGCCAAGGCCTTAACTGCTGGGACAGTCTTCCATCTGCAGGGTCTTTCCTTCCCCTCAGCAGCAGCTGAAGAAGACCCATGTCCAATAGAAAATAAAGGTAAAATAAAGACTTGCCCTGCAAAGCTCTCACTGGCCTAGTGGAAGGTGTCCTTGCCAGATGAACTTTAAGATCTCTTACAACCCAAACCATCCTATAATTCTATATTGTCAAGGAGAACTCTGTGTGGCTGAAGACTAAAGGGTGTGGGAAGTGCTGGGTTTGCCAGGATTCCATGCAGCATGCCCAACCACAGCAAAAAGTGCACCCCATGCACACAAACACACTGTCCTCCCAGTCAGAACCTCAACCCAACACCAAATCACTCTCACTGCGGTTTTTATTAGCCTGGCAGCAAACCTTGGTTAGCTACAGAGCCAGCTCCTGGGTTGTGATGTCCAGATGTCAAGGTGGGGCTTTGGAATACCAAAGTTTGCAGTGTGGCCTTGTGTGCTTGAATCCTACCTGAAGAGTGACAAGCAGACCTCATGTGGGGTGTGAGAGCAGAAGGAAAGTCCCTTGTACTGGAGGAACCACAGCCCACACTCACAGCACTGACCACTGTCCCTTGTCCTCACCCCCAAATCCTCACACATGCCAGTGCCACAGCTCCTCTCTGCCTGGATCCATCCCTGCTGTGAGCATCTCTGTAAGGAGTGCAGCATCCAGGTCAACAGCAATGGCTTTGGAAAGGGACAGGTCCCTGCAGACAGAGATTCCCAGCCTTGAGAGCAACCTCCTGCAGGGATGTTATTTTGCCTTGCACCTGTGGACTCTGCTTACCGTTGTTTCCCTCAGTTAAGTGCTCATATTACATGGCTAAATCAGGATCTGTGGCCTGTAATGCAGATTTTAAGTCATCTCCCAAACCTTGCCTTTAGGGGAGTGAGGACACCTCACGAGCAGTCCAGCAGCAACAAACTACACATTTCCTCCATGCACAAAGACCCTTCCTCCATCAAACTTCTCCCTGAGAGAAGTTTCAGCCAGGCAAAACTTCACCCCAGACAGCCCTAGGGAGGCCAGGAAGTTCTGCAAATACAATATGTTGGGATTAACAGCCATGTTCACCAATAACAGGTAATGTGACCTGACAGGTATTGATTGGGCAGCACGGTGTCACATTTGCTCTGTATGTAGGTCACCCAGGCACAAGCACTTCACATAATTGTGTCCCAGCTGAGTGCCCCGAGCACAGGACATCCCTTCTGGGTCACTCCCCTGCCTCCCTGGCCTGCTCTCATCCCAGCCAAGAGATCACCTTCATTAGTGTCCAGCACTAATGACATCCCTGCTGATGTCTGGGGCTGGGAAATTGGAATTTTTCAAAGTGAAATCATAAGGTCGTGTGTCTGTTTTTAGCTCACCTCCATGTATTCCCCTCCCCTCTTGCCCAAGCCCATTTTACATTTGCTCTGCTTGTGGGAAAAATGGGAAATGACCTGGGGATGAAGGGGAGCTGCAACAACTGAGGTGAATGTGCTCCAGTGGGACAAACCTGGACTGAGGAAGATATGGGATAGGAAAGGTTTGAGGCCAGTAGGGTTGAGAGACGCAAATTTTAGGGTTAGAGTGGTGAGAAGGCAGAGTGGTGGGACAGGACACTATGGGATGTCCCTACCAGGATGTTCTCTGAGAACAAGGGTATGTACCTGCCCTCAATCCCACCACCCCTCCAAACCTCCATCCCTCCACCTCTCCACCCCTACATCCCACCACCCTTGCACTCCTCCATCCTTCCATCCCTCCATACACACACGCAGAGGAATGATGTCCCACTGCCCCACAAGGAGCAGTGATATCTCCATCTTACCACTATTTTTAACCTCCAGCAAGAGAGTAGTACTAAAAACGTCCCTTGCTGTGGTTTCACTGTTGGGTGAAGGCTCTGCCTGAGCACTTTCCCCCACTGCCTGGGCAGATGTCAGGAATGAGCTCTTGGTTTGGCATTTCTATTAAACCACCTCAATGTGTTATTTTTTCCTCCTTTTTCATTCCCCTTGCTCCAACCACAACAACCTTCAAGCCAGCTTGTGAAGGAAGAGGAACTCATGTTGATATATATATATATATTTTTCTTTCTCTTATGGTTCCTCAAATGATTAATAGAGAATGTGGGACTTGTGTACTTCCCACTTACGAAAAAATGAAATAAATCTACGGGGAAATTCCTTGGGATCCATCTTGCAAGGTTAACCAGATAATCCCAGAAACTGGGCATCGTGGGTCTGTCTCCTGAATAAAGAAAACTAGACATCCACCTCCATTGGAAGAGGCAGTGCTTTGTACAGCAATAGCAATCAGACAAACAACAATTTTTTTTCCTGGTGGTTTTATAAGCAGCCAGAAAACAGGAAGAATTTTTCATGACAAGTTTTGTAAAGAAATGTAGTGGTTTAAGGTTTGCTTTTACAATGCCAGGGAGCAGGGGGAGATGGTAGAAAGCAGTAATTTAAAATATTTCAAACCACTCAGACATTGTTTAGCTCATATCTAACCTTCCTGAAGCACTGCAGACTCCCACAGAAAGGAGAGGAAAATCCAGCCTGGGCTGCCATGCAGAGAAACCTGGTGTTTTACAGTCCGGTTTTCTGTTCCAGGTCCCCAGGAGGTGAGCTCCAGGGATGGGAATGGGTCCTGCTGGAGCTACTGGGCTCTGGGACCATCAGAAACCATCATAAGGGCTTAGTGGTAACAAGGTCATGATCTCCATACCAGTTATTGGTGCTATGCCTGATCCAAATCTTGTGTCAAAACACAGAAACCAGAAGACCAAAAAGTCACAGTTTCTCCTGATACCTCTTTGCATTAAGTGGTGCAGCTGAGACCTGCTCTCAGCTTTTCTTAGGGCATTTTATGGCATCATCCTTTGATGGACCTGGCAACGTTGGGTAAAGGTTGGGCTAGATGATCTTAAAGGTCTGTCCCAACCTTGGTGATTCTGTGTTTCTATAATCATAAGGCTGAAGAAAAGACACATTAAAGTTGTGATTTTTGGATTGCAGGCAGTGAGCAGCTCATTAGCATCCTCATTAAACTCTTTATTGGATGGTGATATTAATATGAGTGATTAACAACGTTATGGATATTTTAACACTGGAAACTAAAAAATGAGTCATTGGTCATTTCCCAGACTGCAAGGTTGCTTCAAGTTTAGAAAACTTATATGTTCAGGCTTTTAAGAGTTTTCTGCCCAAATGGGAGACCTCAACAGCTTCTCTTAAAAAACTGGAAAGAAAATTTCCAGGATCTTGGCAAANAAAATGGAAAAAAAATTTCCAGGATTTTGGAAAAAGGGGGGAAAAAAAAAAAAAAAAAAAAAAAAAAAAAAAAAAAAAAAAAAAAAAAAAAAGAAAAAAACCCAGAGATGATAGCTTGGGAGCCTTGAATCCTGCCATGGCAAAGATCAAAACACTGGATTCCCGTACTGCAATCTTGATTACGGGATGCTCCAGTGGTTTATTTTGCCTTGCCGAATGTTTGTTGAAGGGAGGAGAGTTTCTCATGGATGTGTCCCAGAGCTTTGTGTGTGCGTGGTGCATGTTGGAGAGGAAGCTCAGTGTTTTTACCCGCTGTGTTTGGCTTGTGTGAAAACAAAGGGAAGCCAGCAGCATCATGTAAGGCTCAGAAGCAAATGGTAAAATTGAAATGCAAAGACTTGTTTTGGGATAAGGCTGTGGGACTGTGCTGAAATCTATTACATGTTGCTCTAGTCTTAACTTTTTTTGTAATTCTGGAAGAGGTCAGCAAAGCTTGACTTCAGTAAGTGTTTGCAGGTCAGGCTGTGGGGAAAAATCCCTTCCATGCTCCATTTTTCTTATGCCAAGGAAAAAGAGAGCAACAGCCTACACTCAGGACAGATTTCTCTGTTCTGACATGTAGGAGGAACCATTCCCCTCCAAAGAATCTCTCAGCACAGAAATGGGATAGGGATGGTGGCACAAGCAGGGTGAGCACCTGGATGTAGGGCTGGCAGGATGTGTGGTAGCACTGGGGTCTCACAAGTGCCCCAGAAACACCAGCACAGCTGATGGGAACTGCTGAGCTGCTTGCATCTGGGATGAAAATTTTGGGCTCTGAGGGGACCCTGTTTGGCATCTCAGCCTCAGCAACAGCCAAATAACACTTGCAGAACATGCTGAGTGATAGGGAATAAGAAATCCTGAAGAAGGATTTCAGAGGTGTGTGCAGTTCTGCTCAAAGCACTGCAGAGCCCACTGCCCCTTTTCCTGGCCTACATCACCCCTCAGGGCTCCCAGCCTAAAACCCCAAAATGTGCAGCACAATGGAAGCAGAAGATAAGGTGGGAAGAGAGAGGCATGTCTTACAACCTACCAAACTTAGCCTCAGTACCAAGGATGAAGGATTCTGGGATGGCTGGCTGGCTGGATGGGCTGGATTCAAGAGATCCAGCCTTTGAACAGATTTGGTTTTGATACACATGATGTATGGCCAGATCCCCAGTTAAATTCAATTGTACCTTTTGTCATATGGCTTTGAAAACATCCTGATCCTCCTCCTTATAGATACACACATGCATATATATATATATATATATTTAAAGGCAGTTGTACTTGGGAAAAAAAATTCTCTAAGACTGTATTACCCCAGAAACGCCATGGCAGGCCCTGATAATCAGTCATTTAGGTGTGCATTTGGAAGATCATGAGGACTGGAGCAGCCTTGACACTTTCTTCAGTGACCTCGTGGTTCAGAGCTCTGCATAAGCATCATCTGGAAGAGACCCTCACTGTCCCTCACATAAAGGGAAATTGTACTAACCCAGTTCATATAAAGAAATTAAAGGAACACGACAATTTTTGCTGTTAATGTGTGTCTTTTTGTTGCGATAGCTACTGCAAACTTTTGTTTCATAAAAACACATTGAAGAAAGGATGTCGGCCTTATATGACCTACCCAGAGCTGGGAGCCAGAGCCAGGATTAGGACTCCAGTTCTCAGCTCCCAGTGCTGGATTCTCCTTATTAAATGACACCTCATCATTACAATAATGAGCTCATCCCTGTTATTTAATTACATTCGCCTTGTTGCTGCAAATCCTCAGTGTGGCAATCCAAGCACTTGCTTTCTAAGGTTAGCAGGAACACAGAGAAGTGTTTCCTGCCTTGCAAGCGATGTGTATCACTTGCATCTGGCCTGACATCAGCTTTTTCCTGCTGTGGCCCTGGAAAAGCTGAACTCACAAACATGCCCGTGCTCTGAGCAGTGACACTGCCAGCACTCACCTCCCTGTTCAAACATTCAGATGTGAGTTTAATTTTGTAAACCTGTGGGATTCCTCAAAGGCTGCTCACATCAGAGAGGCGAAGCATATACAGAATCAATGCTTCTGGGGCTGCAACCCATTTGCTTGTTGCAAAGATACTGCTTTTTAGAGTGCAAGCCTGGAGGAGGTCCCCTGCTGCAAAGGGGTTTGGACATGATGGAATCTGACTCTTTGCCCAGCTCTCCTTGGCTTTGTACAAGAGACACTCTTGTCTCCATCATATTAAATCACGGCTCCTGAGAGTGAGGAGTTGTTAGCTCTGGGAAGACCTGTTGCTTCTTGTGCTAGTACTGCTGTGGCTGAGTCAGGGCAGCTTTTATTACACTTAATTAACTCCTGATACATGAGGGTAAACTAGGGGTCAAGGGGGAGGATTTATTAGCAAAAATGTTGTGTGCAGGGCTGGACTCCACCACAACTTCATGTAAGGACCAGGCACAGGGGTGGCAGCAGCAGCAGCACCACAGAAGGACCACATGTTAATCACCACCATTAAAAGTTATTCCACGAAAAAAAAAGAGCACTGGAGGAGAAAAGCCTAGGATGACTTCTTGGGAGATGGCTACAGGCTGCTTCCAGCTCTGCCTGCAAACTCTCCCAGGGATGGCTGGGTTTGCATTTTTGGCAGCCTCTGCCTCCCTGGGCGAGACTGGAGATGGCTGAGTTTCTGGGTGTGAGGAAAAGGCAGTTGTGCGAGTCACGGCTCGTGTGTGGATCACTCCCTGCCACAGCTCCTGCCAGCCCTGGCTACCAGGGCTACCAGCACTTCCCAGCATGGCTCCTGTTTGTCTTGGCACTGTCCCCTTGGGTATGTTGGCATTCCCAGCTAGGCAGCCCAGGTTCTGAGGAATGCGTGTGATTTACATGCTGAACATTGTGGCCAAGGAAGAATTTAATCCCAGTTTGGGATTAAATCTACAAGTTTATGTCTTAACTGCACAAATATTCTTTTATAACTTCTTTCACTTCTCATATCTCAGGAAATTAGGTCTCATCTCACTTTTGCATTCATTTTCAAGATGTGTTTAGCTAGGTTGCCTGAGAGATAAACAAGCAAAACCTCTCCCTCATTCCAGGTGCTAGTTTTCCATCTCTGCCGTTCCTGGCTGGACAGTGGTGCTTGGTATGCCTGAGCAGATGCCCCAACTTCTCTCTCCCCCAACCTTTCACCACTTTGTTACAAATTTGCTCCAAGATGTCAGGAAGGAGCCAATAGCTCCCCAGGGCAGGGCAGTGCGTCTGGCCAGGCTGGGAGGGTCTAGCATACTTTTCAGTGGTGGAATAATTAGCAATTAAGTCCTTAATTAACAGCTCACATGTATTTCCACTGGCATCCGAAGAACTTTTCAATGGCTGGGTGAGTAAAGGTTCCTCTCATATTTAAGACTAGAGTAATAATGCTTGAATAAAAAAAAATCAGAGGCAATCCCTGCTACATCCCTGAGATGGGGAGACTTCCCGTTAGACAGACAGATGCTGCCTTTCCTCCTGACATCTGAAGAAAGGAGCTTTGATGCTGATGGTGGGAAATGTTCTTGGCTTGCTCTGGCTGGATGAGAAACCACTGCTATCACAGCGACTTTGCCATGTTTGTACTCCCACCAGTCACTGNAACAAAAAACTGGGAGAGAAAAGCCACTCAGCAACTGCATTAGGATGTGCAACGGGGGGAAATATCCCATTAGTATTCCCAGTAGATCTGCAATTGTTCTAATTGCTCAGCTCCTCTGCTTTCTCTCATCAGTACATGAATTTGTGCCCTTGAATATGTTTGAGCAGCTAAACACCTATGAAACATGAAATTGAGGATTGAAAACACCCCCCTGCTTCTATTTATTATAATGTAACTCCTGCAGAAATCCATTTTAACACCCCTATCCCCATTTTCCAAAATAGGAAGAATGGAAGGGGAAATTTTACACACACACAAGTGCAAAGCCAGCCTTTTACCCAAGTGGGGTGCTCAGTTTGTATGCAAAAAAAATCCCTGCTTTGCTAAAATCATCATCTCCCAGTAAAAATCAAAGGCAAAAACATTTTGGTGGAAAATTTCCAGCCAGTCCTAGTGTCAGTTCCCAAACCTGAGTTTAGCTATCCTGTGTGGCACAAATAAACCCATCAGACACTCTGATCCTGAGATAATATGGCCAAGTACTGCCTCAGACAAACAGGATGGCTCAAAGTCCGGAGTTTAAAATGTGTTTGACTTCAGTGCAATAAAATCAAAAGGGAAACAAGAAACCTGAAGCAGCATCATTAACCCGTGGTGCTGCTTGCCATGAATGTCATATTTGTGTGCCTGGAGTGCAACTGAACTCCTCGGGGTGGTCTTTTATGTACCTGTAAAGCAGTGTCTACATGTACAGCACTCTGTAAATAAATAATGCACAGCAATAACCCTTAATAAAATAGGCTGGATGTTGGGGCAATTTGGCTGTTCAGCTGGATTGCTGCTGACAATTCAGAGGGTGGATTTATGGCTTTGAGGTCATTCTGGGAAATATTATACCATGGTTTTGTCATCCTGTTGCCATGTTTTTCTGATTATTTGTATATTTTTATGTTGAGCAAAGCAAGCACCATTCCATTATGTTACAGACTTAAAGTCAGAGGAGAGCATCACGATTTTCTTTGTGCTCCAGCTGTTTCTTGCCAAACCAGTGGTTTTCCATTTGTGGTCTGTAAATAATGGTGGGTGTAAAGGCAATTTCAGAATGGTCTGGAAAAGGATTTATTTTCCCAGAGTTCTCCACAAGCTTCTGGCTTCAACAATATCTCAGAAAATACTGAAACCTATTTTGAAGGTGTCAAGGAGCAGGGCCCTCTTTGTGTTCATCACCACCATCTGTTTGCGTCTTGCTTTCCACTTGGATCTCTCTCTCTCCAGGCCTCTGGATTTCATTTTGGCTTTGTCTGTTCAACAGCAGAGTGCTGCGCTGAGAGCTGCTCTGGTGAGGTGGTTTGCAGCCTACAGCACTGGGATGCCTGGTGGGACAGTGATTATAACTGAGGTTTTCACTATATCTTCACTATATATTCCACTATCAAAAGGGAAATCAAAAGGAAATTCCTTGAAGATCTTGGGGTACACTCCATGAAGGAGGCTTAAAAGCCCAACAGTCTCTGCCAATGTGGCTCCCTTTCCTGTTCCCACATTTAATGATTTATTTTTTAAAAACATGGAATAGTTTGTGTTGGAAAGGACTTTTATGATTGTCTTTTCCCAGCTTCCCTCTCTGGTGAACAGGGACATCTCAGCTGGACCAGGTTGCTCAGGGCACTGTCCAAACCGACCTTGAATATTTCCAAGGTTGGGGCATCCACCAGCTCTCTGGTGCCAGTGTTTTACCACCATAACTGTAAAAAACTTCTTCCTTGTCTCTAGTTTGAATTTACTCTAATTCATTTTAAGACCATTACCCTTAGTTCTATCACAACAAGCCCTACTAAAAAGTTTTTCCCCGTGTTTCTTCTATGTCCCCTGAAAGTCATGAAAGGCCTCAGTAAGGCCTTCCCAGAGCCTTCCCTTCTCCACAGGCTGTGAGCAAGGCATGCTGACCAGGCACCTGTAATACTGTGAAATCACTGCAACCACCAGCATTTCTGAACACTCCTACCTTTAGTGTTCACTTTTATTAGGTAAAGCTCTTGAGTAGGTCTGGAGATGGAGAATTTAATCTGTATTTGTGGACTGGGACCACAGCAGGGCTGTCACAGTGGGGTAGGAGAGCTGGGTGAAGAAGCAGATTGAAAAGCATCATTGGGCACCCATTTAGGCAGCAGTAGCAGAAACCTCAGTACTCCCTGCTCAGGTTGTTGTTACTGGACACCAAACTGATCAGTAGTCAGTGGGCTGCAGGGAATGATTAATTGTGGCCTGGAAAAGATGAATCATGCCCTACACCTCTGCTTCTGTCCACTCACCATGGGGACCTTGAGGAACTAACATAGCTGAGAACTTGTCTGGAGTTAGATGGGACAAATATCACCCCCACTGACTCTTCTAACCTCAGGTTCATGACTGTCACATCAGCTGGTCCCCACAAGAAACTCCATCCTCAGATGGAGATCTGTGAAGATCTCTTGCCTCTACCCCTCTGTTTGAAGGGCTCTGAGAGCCAGCCAAATCTTCATTCCTCAGACAATTAGGAAAAGGCTTCTGATCTCCATTTATGTCTCACTTTTGTTTTGCTAGGCAGAGCAAACCAAACAACTTTAGTCTCCTGTCACCAGACACTGCAGCCAGCTTTCCGTTGCACCTGCTCCGGTGTAAAGTTGCATAGTGACAATTCCCCATCAGCAGTGATGTTTGGAGATCTCTATCAAGGCAGGTGTTCAGCAAATGGCTCTTTGTAGGGGGAGCACCCCACTCTGCTAATTGCCAGCACAAGAGCTGTACTACACACTGACACCAGGTTTTGCAGCCTAAGGCTCTTCATGGGGTGAATATAATCTTCACCTGCACCTGTAAATGCGATTTAAGAATGTTATCAGGCAACTACACAAACTGAGTGCAGTACAAAATATTTCTGCTCACCAAATGAGCTGGGCAGGGGCACTTTGGATTGCCTTTTCAGTGATGTGGTGAGCAAAATCATCACAAATAGAGTGAAAGCAACCACATTGCTCCTGCAATCAGCTATATCAGCAAGTAGAGAGTTGGAAACTGGAGCTGGACAGCAGGCAGAGACTGTGATTTGTGAAGGAGATGGAGGTTTGATGTGTTTAGTCTTCCTACTACACCCTCTTCTAAGTGGAGGAGGTGCTTCTCACTGTACTCCTTTCTGGCATTACTTTGAAACTCCATTTGGCTGAAGTTTGCCTTTATCATATGAGTTACCGAGATGTGCAAGTGTCGACTCACAAAGGGTACAAAATGTCTTCTAGAAATTAGCTTATCCCACCTCTACTTCTCTGCTGCATTTAACTATTAGAAAGGATCATAATAACAGGCATTAGCTAAACAACAGACAGGCAGAAATCTGCCCCCTTAGGTAGAATGACTTTTCCCTTCCCACCTCCCCTCCCAGACTATTCAGCTGCATTAAAAAAAATCCAGATCTGAGCTTTGCAGTTTGACTTTCATGTTTGCTCACAGCCATGGAGCTGAAAGGCCTTGGTTTTGAGAAAGCGAATATGAAAAAGCACCTCCTTGAGCAAGAGGAGATTTGGAGTTTTTTGTCATCTCGTGGGCCACGTTTATTTTTTTACTGATGGGAAAAAGCATCTGCTGCATGAGGGAAAGAGATGATCCCCAGCCAGCTTCTGTTTGATTGCTCCTGCTAGGCATCTGCAGGAGATGTTTATTTTTGTTGTTGGAAGCCAAATGGGTGCCACAGATAAGCTTTCTCAGAGGCATGTCCTTCTCAAATCGTGCTCTTCCACCGGTGGCACACTATGAAATGAATGCGGCTGTGCGTGGGCCACGTGCGCGGAGCCCGGCTCCCGGACGTGGAATTCCTGCTCCTCGCCAGCTTTCCCCTAAAGCTTCGTTATTCCAATAAATCACGGAGCTGAGTTATGGGGCTCTGTTTGGTGGGGGCTGCTTTTAATTGCAGTTTTAGGAACTGTGGGAAAGCAGAATTAATGCCATATGTTTTTTAGGCTTTCGGACCAGTCGCGAGGTCTCGCTTTCAGTTTTGGCTGGGATTCAAACATCACAGCGAATTTTCAGGTTCCTCTGTGTCAAGCCACAGTGAGGGGGGAAGGGCTGGAGGGGAGATGGTGGCAGGGTGAGGGAGGGCGTTGCTGTGTGGTGCAGTGCTTCTGGCCTGGAGAGGCAGAGAGAAAGGAGAGAGTGCTTCCACAGGCAAGGAGAAACACTCCAGGTAAAATCCATCTGCTCCTGGCCCTCAGCATGGACAAACAAGGCTGAAGCTTGTGACAGAGGGGAGCATGCTGACAAGGAGAATGGAAGACAGAGTGGTCTTTTCCCTGTCTTCCCTCACGCTGCTTCTTTCACTGATTTTCCTTCTCTCAATGCCCCCAGTGCTGAGGGATGTGGTGCCTTCACTCCTCTCCCTACCGATGTCAGGTTGCACTGTGGACCTTCATTTATAAACTATGAGCTTGGAAGAAGTTCAAGGTAGGGCTTACATACCACAGGACTGCTTTTGTGAACACAGGTAAACCCCTAGGATGATGGGATGAATGTCACAAGAGAGCCAGGCCCCTTTTAGCTGTTTGAATCCTCCTGATCCCAGCTCCTGTGCCCACTGTGTCTCTGGTATCAGTTCTTGATAGTTCTTGCGTGAGTCCAGTTGAGCTCTGCTCAGGGAGGATGTGACCGTGCCCATGTGAGCATCGGCCACCTGGCAACTAGTCATAGTCTCTATCTGATAAGATTTTGTAGACTCATACAGACCTAGCCACAGGCACTTGCAGATCCTCAGGACACACTCGCTGAGGCTGAAAAGGGGTAATTTTGCCTTTTCTCATGCAAATCAGCTGACCCTGTTGCAGGTGATAGACGTGATGAAGCCTTTACCCTCTGAAAGCCTGGTCCAGGAGTGCGTTGAAACATCCTTCCCCTCCAAGTCTCACCAGTGCTGCACAGAGCAGTAGCTTTGCCAGACACAGAAATAAGAGCACTTCTGATAAAACAAAAAATACAGTATTTTGTAAGCTCTGGGCATCTGAGAACGGAGGCAGGTGAGAGGCTGAATGGTGAACAAGATCCCTGCTGAGCACAAAAGACACAGAGGCACCTCTCTATTTTCCTCACTGTTGCTGGGACTTTTGATGTTGGAACACAATCATGAACACACTTTTCTCTCTGTTCTTCTATTCTGATTTGATTTTCTTTCAGGTTTAAAATGTCCTGAAAGCAGCATAAATTATGCTCCTAGTCAGCAGTGTGGGGAGGAGGAGACAACTCTTGTCCAGGTGGGAACCCATCCAGCACGTGTGGCCTTGCAACCACGTTTTTTGAAGCACGACTAATTAGTCATCAATGGTAAATAACAAGAGGATGACTTCGGCAGAGCAAGAGGTAAGTAATCAGTTACCTCGTTTGTTAAATGGTATGAGGAAGGAGGCATCTGTCAGATGACTCAGCGCTGATGAGGGGAAAAAAATGTGCAACGTCACAGCGAATATATGGATTTTCCAGGTCTGAGGATGATGTTGCCCAATGTAGATGTTGTAGCCGTGTTACTAAAACACCTCACTCTGAAATGTATCCAGCAACCAAAAAGCACCTGCCTGTAATAACAGGAGAGCTGTGATGTGCATTAAAAGGGGTCTGAGGGATTGTTTCTACCAGCTCTGAGTAGGTGTAAATGACTTGATTGCTTCTAGGTCTTGCCAGTTATTGGAAGTGATGTAATTTTTGTAGAAAAATAAAGACTTCACATCGAGAAGATGCTTAACATTGTTTTTGACAAAATCACTGTCTTAAAATGCATACAACACTAGGACACAAATGTTTGTGAAAAGCTTTCAGTGAAACATTTTAGCAGATTCCATTTTCTCAGTTTCACTTCAGCAATGCTAAAATGTTTTGGTGACATGGAGAGGTCTTGTGTCAACTTCGTTTTGCATTGCATTGCAATATTAATTGAAGTATTTTCAATGTGTGTTATATTTTATTGTGCTGGGATTTATGCTGCACCTCCCTTTGTTACATTTAGTTTTGACATTATCAAAGTGAACTGTTTCAGTTGTATCAGACCAAATGGCTTTTACATTCTCTCTCCATCAAACATTTTTAAATTTTATGGGGTTTTGTTCAGATTTGCAATGATAAACTGGGAGCAAATTTGTGTGTTTCCTGAAGGACAAAAAATTCTAATATCCAGCTCAGTCTGTCCGTGTGTTTAAAAGGAAACTGTTTTCTGGGCATTAAATCAGCAACTTTGGAGAGCTGGTCTGTCTCCCAGATCCACCAACACCCTGCACATGTCATTTAGGGCTTGACTACATGAGAAAAGTGACTATAACAGGTATCCATGATGATCCAGAGCACACTCACTCCATATGAAGGATGAATTCTTCTCCACAGCAGTTCTCCAACCTATATCACTCACCCTAAACTCGAGGTTTCACCCTGTGTGAAATGTCAGTTGAGGTCAGATGAATCTTCCTGCATGCTGACTTCGAGAAAAGCCCAAGTTGAGCGCCCAGCTGAAGATGTCCAGCATTCCTGTGATTAATCCCCCTGCTAGTGCCTGGTGCAGTGAATTTTGGCCCAGCCTCAGAACAGCCATGTGCAAAACTTTTGGCTACACTGCTGTCCCTGTGTCTGCAGTATGTCAGCCTCTGTGGGGCAAAGAGAGGCTGCAGACTGGACCCCAGACAGCAATGAGGGCTTAAAGCAAAGCACCACTTCTGTCATTTGGTCTGGACATGGTTTAAAGCTCTACAAGTGGCATGGAGTTTTAAATTCCCACCAAAATTTAACTCCCCAGACACCTCCCTACACAAAAAAAAATTCTCTCAATCTACCAGTCCCTCCTATTTGTCAGCTGTAAAATGAGCATTATGGTAATGTTTCTTGTCTCAGATTGGTGTATCCAGGTACATCAGGAGCATATCTTTCCTTGTGTGAGTTCAGGGATGAGTGCAAAGGAACTTTGATCTTGTTGAGACCTCACTACCACCCAGTATCACCCATGTATTACAACAGTTGTCCTTTGAGTTTCCTGCATCATGGAAACCTTTTCCTTCTGAGTGAACAAACAGAGCACCACTGAAATCCCCAAAACATCTCCCTGAAGAAACAGATTGTTTTTCCCCCAGCACTTTGCCCAGTCTGACGGTGCATCCAGTTTGTAGATCTGCACTGACAGCATCAAGCCACTCAGGGCTTTAGGACAACGCTGGGCACACCTCATGAAGACTCATCCCATTGACAGCCAGGGCAAATCCCCCCCTGAGCTGCTGGGAAAAAGGTGATGAGCAAGAGGATGTCCCATCCCTCGTGTAGCTGGCTGGGGAGCAGAGGGTGAGCAGTCAGGACAAGGAGGCACAGCCAGGACCACAGCAGATGTTTTCCCATCCTGTCTGGTCTGGGCAACAGCCTCAGCTGCTTCTCTGGAGATGGTGAAAAGAGGAAGAGCTGTCAAAGACAGACAACACAGGGGTTTCAGTTGTGCATTTCAGTTCATCTCAAATACCTCGCTGCTTGGTTTTTGCAGCACCTTTGTCTTATTTTCCTTCACATGGAATGTTCTAAAGCACCTTCTCATCTGGGGAACCTCTCAGGAGGTCTGCAGACCCAACTGTCCACTCCCTCTGCCCCTCTACATCCAGGATGGGTTTGTAAATGAGACAAGAAGTGTGATGGGCTATTTGCAATACCCTTTCTAGCAGCTCAACTTGCTATGAAATGGTCAAACCTTGGCCAAGTCTGGGAGACAAACCACAAACCTCTTCTAAATCTTCTGGCTTNTAAATAACAAAACAAAAGATAAAAGCTTAAATAAAGTTGCAGCTGCTCAGCCTCAGCCCAGCTCTTTATCACCAAAGGGGTGTGCAGACAGAGAGGGGCAGCATGTGGGTTCTCTCCTGTGACTCAACAAGGGAAGAAAAGCATCAGAAGGGGATGATTTTGAATCTGTCATGAAAAATTGTTTGACACCTTGTGTTTCTTGTCTTTCAAAGTGATCTGGGTAGCTACCCCCCCTTCCTGCCCTTCCAATTCAGCAAACAGCTCCCAAATGTGAGGTGTTTTTTGCTGCTTGCAGTGGTATCTGCTCCATTTCTGGGATTTCTCTTCTTTGTAGCTGCTACACAAGGGCATTGGAGCTGCTGCTCCAATCAAAGGCAGAAAAACCAATTAAATAGTATTTCCCAGCAGCCTGATGATCACCAGCCTCCCTCCCTTCCACCTGTTGGGCACTGGATGAGGCTTGAGCTGCATCGACAACTCAGCAGAGGTTTTGCTTCCCCCAGGCAAAAGGTGCACATGATTTTCATGGAGAAATTGGAGTATGAACATGATTGGACACACTGCTGCTCTCTGCATTGGGCCTGAATCCCTTGACAGCTGGGTCCCACAGGTTAAAAGAAGCAAGGAAGTCACAAAAGGCAACAGACTAGCAAGAGCTGTGGTTGCATGAGACAGCAGCACATTTAAGCAGGTTTTTTGCCTCTTTTCAACCCAAGCCCAAATGCTGAGTATGCAGAGCAAAAAGTCACAGTAAAAAGCACCTTTGGGTTGACCAAAGCCAAAGCATTGTGATGTAAAGCAAGACAAAGAGCAGATTTCTTCCTCCCTTGTTACTCCAGATCAGAGGTAGACAACAGTGAAATCAATCCTGAAGGACCTGGGATGGGGATAGCTCTTTGGGCAAAACTTCCACAGCAGCCAGTCTGGCCAAGGAAAACAAATGAGAAATTTATTACCAAATGACATCCAAGTCCATCCCATACCCCAGTGTTTAGACGGTGTTTGACTCTGTGCTCTTTTTACCTTCCACCCCAATCCCCCTCAGATTTTACAAACAGCCTAAGGGACATTAACATTTACTTTAGCACCTTAATTATTGGTGGGGGAATTTATGTGGACAACCTATAAGGAATTTATCTCCCCTTTCTGAAGGCTGAGCTATGTCCAACTTGACTCCAAATAAACCTACCTCTTAAAGCACCAATCTGTGTAGGAACACTCATTTTGAAATAAAAATGGCTGAATTTCATCAAAGATTGACTTTCACCAGCAGGATGAAACTCGGTTTTTCAGACAATGTGCAGCACTTGCACTGATGAGACAAACAGTCCAAAAACCAAATGTTTTTATTTTTGTGCAGAATTTACATACAGAAACGTCTCCAGAGCATTTACTGCATGACTTAGAGAAAACAGCTTAATTTGGGGCTTCCATTTCCTCTTCTATAAAGAGAGGGGGATGCTATTTTTGTATTTTTCAGTTTAAACATCATAGAGCAGGTGCATCAAGTCCACACATGCTGCAGTCCTGGGATTTACTCTGTGGACATCAGTGGGAAGGGGATCAATAACTTTGGAGGGGACATGAAGTTCTCCATCACTTTGGATGGCTGTAGACACAGGGGTTTGTCATTTAAGCTATATTTATAGGCCATGAAAAGAAACAGCCAGCCACCTAAACTGCCTTATTTTCATTATCTGAGGGGAAAATTAATCAGGGCTGTTTAATACATGCTGTTCACCCTTATATTTACTATGTGGGGGATTTATATGTTATTAAAAGCCTTGCATTGGTCCATTAGTCCTGAATCTCAACATACCACTAACAATATTATTTAGACCTCTAGAGCCCCAACCACAGCAGTGCCTTATTGGGGTGCCTGCCATCCCCATGGCAAAAGCTAAATTATTAATGGTAAGTGTGGAGTTAAAAGCAGGCTGGGTTTTACATCCCTGTTGCTGTGAGCAGAGAGGGAGTTTCAGAGGGGAAAACTAAAATAGCACAGCACAAACTAAAAGGAAACCACCTTCCCTGGCTATCAGGAAACCAAAACCAAACAAGGGTTAACTGGGCAGAGCCAGCACTGACTGTAAGTGGGAGGCTTGGGCTCTATTTTATTGTTGTCATTAATTTCCTTCCTTTTACTTTCAGTAGAGGATCACGGAGTTATTTACATTAGACTTAAGTGTGCCCCACTGAGATACATATATACCAGAAGAAACTTCAGGAGTAATAGAAAAAAGCAGCTGAAGGGACATGGATGATTTCTGGTGCTAACACCAAGGCCTTGTGCCACTTTTTCCCTTTGAAGCACACTCTGGCAATACCAGTTCCCCAGTTCTTCACTGGTGCATCTGTAGGGTGTCAGAAGGAGGGATGAGCCACTCTCACATGAGATGCCAGTAATATGCCAGATCCTTTTCTTTAATCATTCTTGTATTGCAGAAATAAGTAAGAGACACTTGGTTGGAGCTGTAGGTTCCAGAGTTAATGAATTGGAGCAGATCATGCCCCTTGCTGCACGCCTCTGCTCAGAAGAAGGCTCTGTGCCCATTTCCATTTTTGCATATTGGAGGGTGGGTTCCTTTCCCTCAGAGCAGGGGGATGGAAGCAGCAAACCCTGCGTGACTCTGCCTGAACCACTCCCTTTCTTTATACATTTCCTTTCTTCCTCCTATTTGGCTGTCTCGGCTAATTAGGTTACTAAAACACGTGCCTTTTGTGCAGCTCCGGGGACGGTGGGGACCTGACCTCACCAGTGGCTCCACGCACAAATGCTCGCTCAAAGGAAGGGACGAGCTCCCCACGGCCACCTCCACCCTGTTCCCCCCTCAGCTCCCTGGGACCTTGTTTATCTTAACGCCAGCTGAGTTTCCCAGGGAAACCCAGCGCAAGGCATTTGCCAGACGATCCCTTTGTGCAGCTGAGCCGAATTCGCTGCGAGGCGGGTTTTGCTGAAATCACAGTAAATTCACCAGGGCTCGTGGCTCCTTTCCCGAGGCTGCTCCTCCAGGGCATCCCTGCGTGCCCTCGATGGGCACAGGTTCGTGGAAAAGCTGGGAGACTCGGCAGGAACCAAAGCATTTCATACTCCTGGCACATCCAAAAGTCCACGCCTCATTGCTACACAGCTTCCCTCCCACCCAGGTTCCTGCAAAGCCGGCCAGAGGCTTTATTTGTGGGCTGGGATGCTCAGCAGTGAAATGGTTAGAGCTCTTGGCATCAGGGGGTCATAATTACCTTCGAAGTTAACACCCATTGAGATGAATGGGAGCACACCCTTTTCTGCGGCTGTTATTGTTGCAGTCTGCCTGGCTGTGGACTCAAAGGCAAGAGTTTACCTTGGTTTGCAACCAGAAAGGCTGGAAAGTGCCTCTCCCTCTGTCTTGCTTTCTTTTTTTTTTAAATAGGAAAAGGGAAAGTTTTGCAGATATGTGAGGTAGGGAACACGGGGGAATGGTGAAGCCATATAATTTGGGTCTGGTGGTGCTGAGCACCCATGAAGTTGCCTGGGTTTGGAGAGCAGGAAAGGGCTGGAGTGCTGTGGGAACTGAGCTCCTGGGTTCCTGTCAGCAGCACGGGAAAGCTGCTGTGTTATCTTTTCCTCATATCTGAGCAAAGGAGCTGGAGCTGCTCAACCCCCCAAACTGCTGGTGTTTCCCACACTTGGCTGCTGCAGGCACACCCTGGGCTACGGCCACTGTACCAGCAGCACTGCTGCTGTGTCCATCTGAGAGATGGAGCTGGGCTAAGCCTGGGGCTGCAGCATGGTTTGGACATCCCTCCAAAGGTATCTCCCTGCCCTTCCCTTCAAACAGCTCTGGCAGGTGCAAACTGTAAGTGATGGAAAAGGGATGAACCCTGGTCTGGAATGAAACACCTCCAGCCTGTGGCTGCTTCAGGCATCAGGTGTTCTGGGTACAGCAGAGGAGCTGCCAACCCCATGGTGGAGGAGATGCTCACCCTATCTGCCTGCCAGAAGGGCTCTCCCCAAGCAGAAGGAGTTGGCTGAGGAGGCAGAATATCTGCTCTTTAATCCCCAGTTCCCATCCTGGCACACCTTACTCATTTCAGCACCCGTTACCATTCCCTGGGAATCCACAATCGGAGCAGCTAAAACCAGCTGGGATCACAAACTGGTGCCTGGAGGCCACGTTTGCAGGAGATGATGTTTACTGAGAAGCCTAGAGGGACTCCTCTCCACTTGCTGGTGTTTTGTGTCAGGATAACAAACTCACCTCAGGGGCTTGTGTGTACTTCAAAGGGCTCAGGTGGGAGAAGCAGCAAAACACCTGTCCCCCAGGGAAGATGCAGACTTTGCCATCAGAGGAGAGCTTTGGCGTGGATAGTCTGGAACAGTTCATAGAATAAAATAAATTATCGTGCCACAAAGGTTTCCTCTCCTGATTAACCATTTATCAGGAGGACTAAGGGCCTGTAATGCTGCCCACCCTGCTCACAGTATGACTAGCATGAATGTAACCCAGGGAACATAACAAAAAGCAAGCAAAAATACCTTTACCACTCCACTGTACTCCCTTGCAGCTGCTTCCTCTCTAAGGTGCAAATGAGAGTTGCAAACACCCATATGCCAGGGGTTATTTGCAGGAAAAATTATTCTGGCTAGGGGATTAAGGGTGTTTTCATCCACACTTTTCAGTGTAGTAAAACAAGGCTGAGACACAGGCTGCCTGGCGTGCAGCAGGAGCAGCCCTAAGGCCTCGGGTGCTTGGGATTTACATCCCCTTGGAGCTTGCCTTGTATGTGTTTGTGCAGCCAAGGCCCCGTGGGGGTAATGGCAGGATTCCCTCTGTGTGTGTGATGCAGACACAGACTTGTATGCACAAATATAGCCATGGCTGGGCAGACAACCCCAAGACAAACCATTTCCTATAACCTTCTCCTTCAGCTCCCAAAAGCGTCAGAGCCACGGTGGTGAGGGGATCTGGGCACCCCATGGCTTGGCAGCACCCATTTCTGGGGATCATGCTCCTGCTGACCCCTCTGCTCCAACCACCTGGCCACAGCCAACCTCTGTACCCTGCAAAAATCACACCTCGAGCACAGCTGCCAGCACATGCAGGTCCAATTAGTTCAAAATCAGGAGGCAAGTCACCAAATTCCTGAGGTGGGAAAGAAAATCATCTACTGTGGTCTCATTTGCTTTTCTAATGGTTACCCTTAATCAAAAAGGTTTCAAACACACTGAAAATAAATTCCAGTTAATAAAGTCCTGTAAAGCTGCGGACTTTGAAGCGGTTTGGTTTTAAGAAAAAAAACATTGGCAAAGGACAGGATTGTCCAAGGAGTTGGAAAAATCTGGGCGTCATTTCTGCAGAAAAGAAACTGCTCCTGCACCGGGTGCAGCCTGTAAACACCTGAGTGGCCCCAAGAGCAAGGGAGTTAAGTGAAATCACATGATCTTCTGTAAAAACTTCAGGAATCAGATGTGAACTGGTTCTGTGAGCTGAGGATAATGCAGACGTAATAAATAAGGGAAGAGAAATGTGGTTGCAAAGAAATCCACTCCTAAGTAAATCCTTATCTAAACACGCTGTTCAGAATCGCTCAGCCTGTGCAGCTGTGACTGTGCTCCCCATTACTTTTCAGAGCAGCAGCAGGTAAAATATCATTAGAACCCTCTTCCCACCCAGTTACACCAATAAAGAGGTTTTGCCAGCCTTAGAAATTTGTATGCTTGCAACCAGAGATGCAAATCACAGCCAGCCTAGCAAATCCCTGCATGGCAGTTCTTAGTTTTGTGCAGTGATGACTTTGCTGTGTGCTGTTTATTTTTCCTGGTTCATCTGGGAGTCAGGTGCTTTATGTAAAAGCAAAAGGTGATGCTTTGCTCAAAAATAAAATGCTGCTTGAGTGATCATGGGCTGCTTTACAGACAGCCTGAAAACAAGAACCCAAGAACAGCTGATGCAAATATTCATGTGCAAAAAACCCACATTAGAATCATAGAATCATAAAATGGCTTGGGCTGGAAGGAACGTTAAATATGATCTCATTCCACTCTCCTGCCATGGACAGGAACACCTTCCACTATCCCATGTTGCTCAGAGCCCTGTCCAGCCTCACCTTGAACATTTCTGGGGATGAGGCAGCCACAGCTTCTCAGGGCAATCTGTTCCAGTTCCTCACCACCCTCACAGGAAAAAAAATTCCTCTTAACATTAATCTAAATCTCCCCTTGTCCTCTATCAGCCCATGCAGAAATTACTGTGGACATGTGGTGATGAGAACTGTGTGAGACTCACCCTTCAAGTTGTTGCAACAAGTTACTTGTCTTTTGTTTTCAGAGCACTGACTGCGCAAAATGCCCACAGCAGGGTAATCCAGCCCATGTGCACCCACAGCAGTTCAGCACCAGCAATTTTTCCTCCTTTTCCCGCAGTTCCTTGAGCTGTTTCAGATCCCATGAGCTGTGATGGAGTCATCCCAGGGATGTCTGCACTGAGCTGCAGTGATGGAGCAAAGTGCAGGGGCTGCAAAGCCTTGGTGAAACCCAGCTGCTGGCTCAGCACCGGTGGGCCAGGGCTGAGCAGGGTGCACGGGTGAGTCAGGTTAGCTGATGGGAAAAGTCACAGTGGTTTCGTGGTTGGAGCCCAGGCCAGCAGAGCAGAAGAGCTGAGAGCTCTTGCTCCATCTGTCACCAGCTTCCTCTGCGAGCTGGAGTGTTTATTCACACACCCGAGACTTGGAAAAGAGCTCGGAAAGCTGTTTTCTTTCCAGCCCAGCTGACTGTGCCTCGGATTAAAATGATACCAGCGAGAGAGTGGAGCAGCCTCCCTCTCCATGCCCATGTAACGGAGACGAGCTGTGCTCTGCTAATATTTGCAGGCAATAGATTTGGACAGACTCTAATGATCACCTTCCTTGCGTTACAGGACTTCCTTCTCGTGCTCATCTGTGAGGCTCGTCTCCTCGCCTGTCAGCTGTGTAAATTTGCTGAAAAGCAGAACTGCAGAAATAACTGATAGGGGTGAGGGGTGGCCAGGCCGGAAAAATCAACGTGTTTGCCATGGGGTAACCAGAAACGGCATTTTAATGAAATAACTGTGTTTTGGGCCAAGCAAGCACTTCGTCTGACCACAGTGATCTCTTAAGTATTTTTATAAATTGCTCAGATAATTTGTTAATGTGAGAGGAGCTTCAAAGAGAAGAGAAATATTTCTGCTAAAAAAAAAAGTATTTTATTTTTTTTCACTGGGGAACAATTTCTTGAAATTGCTTTCAGTCGCTGAAACATTGCAGTCAAACCCATTTGCATATTTTCGAAGAGAAAAAATTGCTTTCTTCCACCTTGCATCTTCCCTGGCTGTTAACTTAACTGTGTCCTCACCCATTTAATCCCTTTTACTTGTTTCCTCCTTTTCTCCCGTAACAAATGCGAACTTCCTGTCTTTTTTTTTTCACCCTGCCTAACCCGTTATCTGATCCGTGCTCTCTCAGTCCTGACCTCTCCTTCCTCCGGCTGACCTCCTGATATCCATTTATCTCCTACTCCCCAAACCCACCTTTTCCCGTTTTCTTTCCCATAGCCAGGGATTGCGGAACAGCCCCAGGGAGGGGCCTGCTGGGCGTTACAGGAATAAGAGCAGGGAGAGAGGAATAAATCCAAACCCAAGCTGTACAGGGCTGGGAACAGAGCCCTGTGGCAATATTCCCTGGGCAGCACTTACACTCCGACAAGTTGAACTAAAACTCTGAATCCCTCATCCTTCCCTTGTAGGTGTGAAGTCAGCATTGCTCAGCGTTAACCCCCAAGGATGTGGATTTAAATTAACGAGGTCCCTTCGTGACACTCATTAACCTTGCTCAGAGTTAGGCGCTGTGAATGGGGCGCAGGGACTCTGCCCTCCAGGTTGCTCTCTGCCCTGGTGAGACCCGATAAAGCCTTTCCAGGCTCTGCAGGCTTCCCCAGTGCTGCTCACAGCAAACATCTGAGGGTGGCCGGGAGCCAGCGCCGGGCTGGGACGGAGCTGTGGTGCTCCTGTGGCGGTATCTGATCACGTACGGCGAGCAGCCATCGCTAATGAAAGCCAGCGCTCCTGGAGGGCGACTCTGCAAGCCAGCAGGACACAAGAAAGGGAGCTAAATATTCCCTTCCCCCCTCCACAGCTCTTTTGTTCACAGCTTGCTGCCTCCCTCCTTGCCATAAAACAGCAAAGCAGTGGGATATGTGAGCTCTTCTCCCCAGGATCCAGTGGCAGGACACATGGGAANTTCCCCTTCCCCTTCCCCTTCCCCTTCCCTCCCTTCCCCTCCCCTCCCGACAGGTAGGGATTTGAACACTCACCCCTCAGCAATCATGTTTGGACAGGGTTAAATCTTTGAAGGTGCAGTTTTTACTCTGGTTTTTCCCAACCCAAATTCCTGTTAAAACCAAAAATACCCCAAGCCACCTGGCTGCTCAACGAGCACAGCTCCTGCCCCTCCTGGAGCCACAGGCAGAACCTTAGAACCCACAGCTGCTTTAACCCACTGTCTTGGACCTTCCCAGTGGGGTGGCCCTGAACTGGGAGAGTCAGCCCTGCAGACACGCAGCAGCACATGGAGTTTTTGTGGTGTGGGGGATTTTGTAGTCTTGGGGTTCCCCAAGACATGGGACATCTCCAGGGTGGGGAGAGGGCAGGGTTGTGTGTGCCACCACTCTCCCTGGCAGAAAAGCTCTGGTTAAACACTGTGACACCATTGAGGAACCAACAGGTGTCCTGAGGGAAATGGTGGTCACTGAGAAGAGTTTTGGTTTTGCCTAAATTTTCCGTGGAAAAATTCCCCCTTTTCAGAGAAAAGGTACATGCCCAGTTGTTATGGGGAAATACAACTGTGTACATATACACAAACTATTATACAAAATGTAAACACTTTCCTGTGTGTATATCCACATCCTTGTATGTATACATCTCCATGGACATATTTTGATTTGATTCCTTCTTTTCTCCAGCAACAAGTGTTTCCAACTTATAGTGAGTTTATTTGCAGAAAAAGGATGAATTTAAAATCCCTGTAATGAAAACCTAANGGACACATGGGAATGGTTCAAAGCGATGCCCGGGAGGTTCGGACAGGACATTAGGGACCATTTATTTACTGAAAGGGTGGCCAAACACTGGAACTTCCTGAAGAGGTGGTTCATGCCCCAAGCCTGTCAGTATTTGAGAGGCATTTGGACAATGCTTTGAATTCGATCAGTCCCAAATTGGTCNAGCCACCTGGCTGCTCAACGAGCACAGCTCCTGCCCCTCCTGGAGCCACAGGCAGAACCTTAGAACCCACAGCTGCTTTAACCCACTGTCTTGGACCTTCCCAGTGGGGTGGCCCTGAACTGGGAGAGTCAGCCCTGCAGACACGCAGCAGCACATGGAGTTTTTGTGGTGTGGGGGATTTTGTAGTCTTGGGGTTCCCCAAGACATGGGACATCTCCAGGGTGGGGAGAGGGCAGGGTTGTGTGTGCCACCACTCTCCCTGGCAGAAAAGCTCTGGTTAAACACTGTGACACCATTGAGGAACCAACAGGTGTCCTGAGGGAAATGGTGGTCACTGAGAAGAGTTTTGGTTTTGCCTAAATTTTCCGTGGAAAAATTCCCCCTTTTCAGAGAAAAGGTACATGCCCAGTTGTTATGGGGAAATACAACTGTGTACATATACACAAACTATTATACAAAATGTAAACACTTTCCTGTGTGTATATCCACATCCTTGTATGTATACATCTCCATGGACATATTTTGATTTGATTCCTTCTTTTCTCCCGCAACAAGTGTTTCCAACTTATAGTGAGTTTATTTGCAGAAAAAGGATGAATTTAAAATCCCTGTAATGAAAACCTAATCTTGAAAAGAAATTGATTTTAAAAGAAAAGCTTCAGCCAATGCTACTGCTCGGTATTGATAAATCATCCTCAGAGGAATGTTCACTCTTCACAGGGATGCCAGCAAACACTTGCAGGGGGACCAGAGGCTTTGCTGCTCCCAGTTCTCAAAATGGAATAAATGGGCCAGAAAAAAGGACTGTTTTTTTGGAATAAATGTCTGTGCTAGAGCTTTTATTTATGCTGGGGAAGCTTTGCTGCTCTACCTCCCTGTAAATCATCACGTGGGACAGCTCCAGGGAGAGTCTCCACTGAACCACCCATCAACAGGTGACTCAGGTGTGTCCTGGCCTGACCTCTTCATTTAAGTAGGTTGCATTTCTCCTGGTTTTCTGGAGCTCCCCAGATCCTGCCTGAGTGGGTTTCTTGCTGCTGTGCTGCAGAAATGTGGCTCTGATGGTGCAGATGTGCTGGTCAGCCCTTGTGGACACTGTGAGTTTGTTGTTCTCTCTCCTGAGGTCATCCTGCTGCAGGATTGTCCAAGTGCATGTGCTTAGCAGGAGCTCAAAGCGCAGTCACTCTTCACTGTGGCACAAGGAATAAACAGCTGGAGAGACAAAACAACACAAGATAGGCAGCACTTCCCTGCCTGACTTGGGTTTTTCCTTACACTGTGATGACTTTATTAATACACCCCCCAAATGTCCTGTATTTTTCCCCTCCTACGCTGGGTTTCTCTTCTAAACCCCTCATTGCTCCCACCTCCTCTGAGGAAGCTTTTTTCACTATGCAGGTTCTTCAATTCAAAGGATGCCCGTGTTACACAAAAAAATCCTGCCTCTTTGTTCTTCCTTCTACACAAGTTTCCTTTTAAGTGGCTGGAGAGACCTTGATTTCTCTAAGTGCCAGAACCCTTTGTCAGGTTGGCTCTCTGATCAGGCTCCTCAGTGGAGCTAAATCCCTTGCCAAGCTTTCCCACATTTAGCCAACAGCCCCTTTGAGCTGAGTCTTGAAAAACTGGCTTGTCCTCAGCAGCAGCTCCCTCTTTGTCCAACTGAGCTCCATTTGAATGTGTAATCATCAAAGTTTAATGAGGCTCTTTTGTGAGCCTTATACCAGGTGGAAGCATTTTTAGATTTTTTTTTTCTTTTGTGGTTTTTGGCTCAAAAATCTGTAGGCAAGAAGAGAGCAAAGAGCTCTATACCCAGAGCAGAATTTGCTGCTTGATACCTGCCTAAAATTCTGTAAGGAAAAATGCACCAATAATTCTGACAAGGTGCATGGAAAGACAGAGAGGATGGGTCAGCACCCACCACCTGGGAGTTTGGGGCTTGAGCAGGATGTGGAGTGAGACAGCAACAAACTGTTGAACTGGGGCTGAGAAAGTTATTGGAGTTAAAGAGTTCCCAGCTATATCTTATGAGAGGTAGGTGTAGGAGCTGAGATTGTTTAGCCTGGAGAAAAGGAAGCTCAGGAGAGACATTATTGCTCTCTATGACTAAAAGGAGGTTGTAGAGAGGTGGGTCTCAGTTCCTCCTCCCTGGTAACAAGTGACAAGACCAGAGAAAATGGCCTCAAGTTGTGCCAGGTGTGGTTTAGATTGGCTATTAGGGAAAATTTCTTCACTGAAAGGGTTGTCAGGCATTGGAAAAGGCTGCTCTGGGCAGTGGTGGAGTCATCGTCCCCAGAGGTGTTCAAAAGACATGGATGTGGCACTTGTGGACATGGTTTAGTGGTGAACACGGTGGTGTTGGGTCAACAGTTGGGCTCAATGATCCTGCAGGTCTTTTCCAACCTTAATAATCCTATATGATTCATCTTTACACACTTTGCCTCCAGCCCAGCTCTCAGTTGCTGCATTTGTGCCCTATTTCTGACACTGCCAGGAGAAGAAGAGTCTTAATTATGAGTCCATAACTAGAGACAGGGAGTTTTTCAACTCATTGTTTATCTACCTTGGAATAAACTCAACCAACCCTCTCCTGGAGCTCCACAAATGTGAAAAAAAAAATCACTTTAATGAAACTCTTCCTGCCTTTTCAGCAAGCTGGTGCCTCTGGTATGTCTGCTCTGATAATTAGATCACAGTTTAATCACGAATTCTCTGTTGCTTCAGGGTTGACCTCTGCAGGTGCAGTGGATTTCTTCAGTTGAGGCTCTAGCCCAAAAATCAGGGAGGGGAGTGGAGATTGATAGCTGTGCTATGAAGGTAAGTTATTTGCTCAGAAAAGGTGAGTTTGTGGCTGACACACAGTATGAATATGCATTTCATCTGGGCAGGTGACTTCTCTGAAGATTTTCTAAGATTTTTCCATCTCCAACCCCTCTGGACCTCATCAGCCCCTAAAGCAAAGTTGACAGCTCTGCAGTGGCCTCCTGAATGGACTCACTTCTCACTGTGGTGCCACAGGAGTGGTAGAGCATGCAAAAAGGGCTCAGGCTGAAGTGGATCTCAAGCAGTTGAGCTTTCAGCAGGTGCTCTGTGGACGGGGCTGCAGAAAGCACAGGCTGGCTGCAGCACTTTGGGAACACCAGAAGCCAAAGGGATACCCAGGATTTAACTCAGGTCAGTGTCTTGAAGACTGAGACAGAGTGGGAGGAAAATTAACCAAAAGTGAGGCAGGAAAGCCACAACACAAAATGCTAAAATCTCAGAAATCAGGCCTTAAAACCAGGTATTATTTCCTCATTTTGTGGTTTGATTTTTTTTTTTAGTTTTTTTTTTTTCTTTTGTGAGGATTGAGAAGAAAATAATGAAATGGGGTCCTATTTCAGCAAAAGGTTTTGGCTGGTCGGATGGCAGGGAAATGTTGTCTTCAGCAGACAAGCAACAGCCTGGGGCTGTAGTCTAACAAAGCCTCCCCAGGTACATCTGGAGAAAAAAAAAGAAAAGAAAAAAAGAGATAATCTGGCTGCATTCATATAACCTGGTTACATCTGCCTGGTGAAAAATGCTGTGACAGATCATTCTGCTGGCAGGAATGGCTGTGGAGGCCAACTCCACCTACAAGTTCAGCTGCCTCTGGCCTTCAGGTGCTCAGTTTCCAGGTAATGAGGCACTCAGGCTGTCCCTTGGGTAGGACCAGAAGCCATTTCTGTGCTCCTGCTGAGGACATCTAGACTGGGATTGATGTGTGACACTTACCCAGAACGAGCGTGAGTCAGAGACTGCTGCTTCCCACACATCCATCCTGTGTCACCTCACTGTGGCCAAACTTTTATCACTGTTACTGCTTTCTTTATCACACTGCTCTGCCCAGGCTTCCCATCTAGTTGAGGGATCCCCAGGCAATGAGACATAAAGCAGGGTTTACATCCAAACCTATCACACAGCCATAAATGCAGCTGCCAGGAGGCTCAGACCCAGGGATTGTCTTGGTGCTCTCTCTCTGACCTGAGATGGCAGCCTGACCCCTGCATTAGCTCTTTCCATGCTCTCCAGTTGAATGGAGGCCCATCTAAATTTAACAAACCCTCTTTGTGAGTCTTATGCCAGGCGTGAGGGTGACTCTATCCTTCTTTGGGGGGTGGAGACAGGAATCAGATAAAGAAAATGGCCTCAGAGCCAAAACTGTTTTCTCTGTAATACCAATATTGCAACACTGTCAGTGCCACCATGGCACAAATTATAATCTTATTCCCACAGGGAGAGGGGAATCTATTGATTAGGGTCACCATCTCACCATGCTCCACAGATCACTCCCAGTCACATTAAATCAATTTAAAAAGATCTCTGTGCAGCTTTTGGAGGTGTCAGGAAGAAAAACCTGGATGTTATTTTTATCTGATTATCGTCCAAACAAAGTCAGCGTGACAGGCTTCAGAATTAAACAGGGCTTTAAAACCAGTTTGGCTGCTTATTGCCACCACCTGAGTGAATGAAGCACCTGGATGGAGAAGACAGGTCCCAACAGACCAGAGGCAGACTTCTGGCAGTGATATTGAGGGCATCTCTCAGCAGTGGGGTGGTTAAAACTCACGGGCATTTCCAGAGAAAGTGTTTTAATTGCTGAACACCAGTGAGCAGCACCTGCTTCGATGGATGCACTGATGTCTCTACTTTCTCTCAGCACTGCTATTTCCAGCTTTCAGGCAAACAGCACTTCACATTTAGCTAATTACTCCGAGAGAGCAGCAGGGTTTCTAGGGCTGCAGATTTCACGCAGTTTCTATTAATATCCCCTGGGGCTTCCAGGTTTGTGCTTCTTTGGGATAACACTGATCTCTCTTTGCCAGGACCACTCAGGTCTTGTGCATCCACTCACTCCCGATCACTTAACATGGCAGCTAGCTAATAATTTCCCTTATCACACAGCACTCCTGATAAAGCTGCTCTGCAGGAGCCATGAGGGCTGGTGCCTGGTTCCCTCAGACCTGCCCTTGGTTCCAGTGGAGACTGGAGGCTCCCAGCAGGAGAGGAGCAGATACCTTGGGCTGGAGCTGTGTAGGGCTCCTGTGTGATTCTTATCTTGCTGTCGCCAAAAAACCCACTGCCTTGAGCTAAATACCACAGCTTTAGAGGCATGAGGAGGGGCAGGTGCCTAAAACCAGCTCCCTGCCTGGCGGTCTCCCATGTGAGTGCCCAGGCAAAAGCAGGGACAAGAAACACCTCCTTTTGCCCCAGAGTGGAGGGCAAAAGCACTGACATAGGAGAGCCGAAGATATAACCCTTTAGAAACCACAGGCAGCTCTAAACCCCCTCATGCATCCGCAGCCCCCTCCTGCCTGCACGCAGCCCTGGCCACATTCATTCTGGTTTAAAAAGCTCATCTGGCTTTGCCTTAAATTTATGGGGATCACAGTGAATCAAAGAGCACACGGCTGGGAGTTTAAGAAGTGTTTTGTTCCTCTGAATTACATGAATCCTAAAAGATCTCTGGCATCAAAAGCACCCATTAACCCCAGCAACTTTGTTATTGTCATAAGGGACTTGTTTTTACTCTCTGTTGCACTTCCCAAAGCTTAAAGTCAACAGAGACAGGTCTGTTGACTCCGCTGCACTTTATTAGCCTGATAGCAGAACCCATGACCATTCTCTTTGGAGTGATTACAGAAAACTTGAGATAGAGGAAGAAAATTTAAAAGAAGACAAGCCCAAGTAAATACATGAAAAAATGTGAAAAAATCTGCATCTGTCCATGAATCCCCTTGGTAGTCCTTGTGCTCTTGCAGTCCCAGCTTCTTTCTTGGAAAGAAGTTTTCTTTCCCACTTTCTTGAATGATTAACAGGAATAACTCACTAGTGAGAGCTGGGGAAACAAGGTAGCAAAAAGTACTGTGCTAGCAAAAAGTACTGTGCTATCCCACGCAAATCAAGAAAGGAAAAAGCAATAGTTATAATCCCCTAATTACTTATAGCCACAGTCACCGGCTGCCCAACATCTTTAAACCAGGGGCAATCCTGAAACTCAGATCAAGACTTCATTGTTCTTCCTGGGGGGGAAAAAAAAATCCAACATTGTGTTAGTGTAAACTAAAGAGTTGCAAGCAATAAAAGGCTGTTTTGGGGATGGCTGGCATGGAGGTTACAGGCGACAGCTGGTGGATGTCTGATGGGGCTGCCCTTTCTAGCTACCATCTGGACTTTGCATAGGACAGGCGAGAATAAGCTACTTACACCTTAATAAGGAAAAAGCCTATAAAAATGGAATGGGGGGTGCTGGTTTGGCTGCAAGATCACTTTGTAAATAAACAGGAACGCGAGCTTGGACTTTGCTGCTCTGCCCGGGCTGAGGCAGGGACAGCAGCTGGAGACTGAAAGCACCTTGAAGTCACAGGGATATATAAACACTCTGTCCCTGATGCATTAGTGTGTGTGAAATCTGTTTAACAAATTAATTTGGTTGTTATTATCGCTGTTTAATCAGAGCGAGGACACGAGCGCCAATGCACTGACGGGGCTGATTCTTCCACCCAGACAAACAGAAGGCAGAATTGTTGCAGCCCATTGGAAACAGGTGGATGGTGCCAGGGTTACAAAGTTAGGAGGAAATGATGCAGGAGAGAAACACAGGACCAACATGCACTTGACAGGTATGTGGACTGCTGTCAGAACACAGAGATCCCTATTCACTCTCACTTTGGGAGGAGAGTTGCATTAGGGTGGACTAAATTTACCCTCTTTACTTCAAAAAGAGTAATTTTACTGGGCCTGGCATTTCCCCACAGCCACTTGGAACTGCACAAGTAACGTAAATTAGAAATAAGTAGGGAGTAAACTCACTTAAATACCAGTTTCCCTGAAGGAGGGGTCCAAAAGATCTATAAGAGGGTTGACTCCAACCCTTGGTTCACCTTGGCACGCAGGTGACCAGGTTGAAGTTATCACAGCAGCAATGCTGAGAGCTGTCAGCCTAAAATAAAAGGTTTTGGCAGATCAGCTCTGCCCATTCTGCCTGCAGGTGTTTTGCCTTTTCCTTCTGTCCCACCAGCCCTGGGGCACCTGGTCCTGGAACTGGTGCCCAAACTGGGGTGGTCCAACTCCAAGCAGCTGAGCTGTGGGGGCAGTCGCTTTCCTAACAAAGATAGAAGCTGCCGCAGCTCTTCCTGCCAAAGCTCATCTGTCATAGCCTAATTTGCTCCTCTGCATCCCAGATCTGCTCCCTTCTCCTCCTTGCAGCTGGCCAAGAGGAGGCAAGGCTTGTCACCCTGCTGGGTTGGCACAGCCCCCGCCTATGACAGCCCCTTCCCGTGGGAAGCCCCGGCTGAGGAATTGCAGGTGGTTTCCAGTCCTGGCAGCATGGCCTGGATGCATGAGATGCCTCTCCTTCCACCTCCCTCATCTCATGCTGTCCCATTTGCTCTGGGGAGCAACATGACATGGAAGGCTATCTCCTACACCAACACAACCCTTTGTCTTCTCCAGTTTTAGCATTTTTGCCCCCATGACCCTTTTCCGTGCTGGCCTTCCCATGCTGCCCTGTTGCAATTAACTCACGGCATCATCAAGGTGTGGAAAAAGCAACACCAG
The DNA here is from genome assembly GCA_013397195.1 of Hylia prasina. NCBI lineage: Eukaryota > Metazoa > Chordata > Aves > Passeriformes > Sylviidae > Hylia > Hylia prasina. The sequence goes on along the minus strand of VYXD01016865.1, from coordinate 121,281 downwards.
CAAAACTTTTGCTCCCTCCAGCAGTGCTTAAGCCATCTGTCAATCCCTGTCTCTAGCAAGTCGCCTTCATGTCAGCATCCAACGTGACCCAGTATCCATAACCCCAGCGGGGAGCAGATAACCAGCAACGTCAGATGCTGCTTAGAAAGCATTTCGTTCCAAATCAAAGCCAAAACTCGTGCTAAAAGCTGGTGAGGGAAAGTGCAGAGCATCTGATCTCCCTCTTTTGCTAGCACACTTGGAGGAAGAGGTGACAAGTTAGTGGAAATGGCTGCAATTTTCAGTCAAAAGTGGTGCGTGCATGAATAGGAATTGGAAGGGAGGAGATAAGCAATGTACTGCACACGGATTTCCTCCAGTGATGCTGGAGCTGATACAAACCAATTAGTCCCTCATCAAAGAGCTACCTTATGCCTATCATCATACTTTTTTATTTCCTAACAGCTAGGTGGTTGGTGTTTTAGTATTTTTTTTAATTATTTCTCTTCTCTTTACTTTTCTTGAGGGAAAATGTACCTGAAGATCCAGGCAATTGCTTTCTCCATGCTCTGACATGGTTTTGCCATGAGGTAAATTTATGGGTGTCAAATAAGTTGCTCCTTATGCCAATGTCACAGAAATACGAGTGTGTGGGAGGGCTGGTGGCTTCTGCTTGGTGGAGTTGCCAAGGATTGTGCTAATTAGCAGTTGGAAAGACTTATATTTTAGAGGTGTGGAGTGATCCAGGGAGGCAAGTTGAGGCTTGTCTAAAAACTGGTAGAGGCTGTTCTGCATGGACCAGCTGCAAAGGGACTTTTGGCTTTTTGAGAGAATAAAAAAAAATTGTCTGGTCTAAGTTCAGGTGTGTGCATCACTCAGCCTTGCCATGAGTGAACTTAGGGCTCTGACTGCATCTCCAGCTGCTACCTGACCTTAGGAGTTGGAAGCTGACAGAAACTGCTTTATCTTGTGCTCCCTTCACAGCTCTGGGCTCCTGCTGACCCCAGTAGCTGGTGGCTGTCTCAGGGCTGGGCTGTCCACCGTTTTACCCCTTGTGGTTATTTACAGTGGTGAAAAGAGGAAGCAAATGACAGGTGAATACAGCAGTGACAGAAAGAGGCTGAGATGGACCTTTGGGTGATGGGAAGGAAGTTTTTCACCCAGCTGCTGTGCCTGTGCCAATGGTCAGTTGAAGTGAATAAGCTGCATGCCCCATGTGTGAGTTGGAGCTTTAGCTGTGCTGAGCTGCCTCATTCTTTCCCACACCTCAGGCGTAACCAAGAAAGATCTGTTTTGCCCTGCTGTAGCCCAAACATAACCCCATGGGGATCTCTAAGATGGGAGCATGTTGGAGAAGCTTCTCCTTTGTAAAGGCTGGAGATGACAGGAGTTGCTTGATCCCCTGCATCACTGCGGCATCACTCCCTGCAGTGGCCACATATCCAGAGCTGGCACGGCTGGGCTGTGGCAGCTCTGACTGCTTGACATCAAAATAAACCCATTCCAGGACTCACAGCATCATCAGCGCTGGAGAAGGTGTTTCTCTTCAGGGAGAGCAGCTAATCCAGGGTCCAGCATCTCCAGCATGAGGGAAGCCCCTGGCCATGCACATTGTCTGATTGCAGTGCCTCATGTTGGGGGGAAAGCTGGAGACCAGCTGAAACCACAGTGCCTGAGGGAACACAGTGCGTCATCCAGCATGTCCCCAGCTGCTAGAGCCATGGAAAAGGCCCTTTTCCAGAGGACTAGCTCGCTGATCTGAGCTCAGGGAGCTCTTCTGAGCTGAACAGGATGGGGTCTGGACTCCAGAGCAAACCAGCAGCAGATCTGAGATGAGAAGTTCTGCATGGAAGGTGATGGGGGCAGGAAGAGCAGGTTGGGAACATCTCCATCATCACAACTGAATCCAGAAGGAGATGCATGTTGACAGCCTCAGTGTCTTGCTTTCGACAACTGATTTGGCAAATTTGGGCCTGTGCAAATAACTAAGAGCAGATGTGTCAAATGGTTTTTATTTCCTAGAATTAACACTAGATACAAGAGTACAAAAGGAAGTGGCCTGCATATCCCTGCTGTGGGAGCCCTCTGACCCTCTCATACCTTCTCTTTACCGTTCCCTGAGCAGATACAGCTTTCACTTGCACTAGAATAAATGAGATTGGCTGGAGCCACAGCAGATATCAGCTAGCACACAGGAGAGCTGAGGAGGATGGGCTCTTTTCACACCATTTGCTGTGTACGTGCAGATAATGAGTTTGCCTGTTACTTGTTTTTAGCTTCCTAAAAACAAGTTTTAGCTGCAAGTCCTTCCAACATGGGGGGATCACCCCACGATGCCGCATCTCCCCTGATTTCCCCTGGAACAGAAATGCTTTTGAGATCCCATTTTTAACTCTGTTCACACAAAATGTGACAGTTTTAGCTATATTGGAAGACCAGCCTGACCCTGGCAGCCGCTTGCAATGTGATCAGAATAGTTATCAGTCAAACCCTGGTATGTGATGTCTGGTGGCAGTGAGGATGGATCCGCTCTTGCAGTGATGTGATCCACACAGTGAGAAGCAGTGAAGCACAGCCCCACAGGAACAGAGAGGTGGAGGAGGAATTGTCTCGAAGTCAGGCACAAGCCTGAGCTAGCCATCCTGGACTCCCTGTATGGTCCACAGGGAAAAACAGGTCCTTTCAGGGAGTGACTCATCTCGTACTGAACTAGGTCAGAGGAACTGCTCTCCAGCAGCATCTGACTCCTCTCCACAGGATGTGAAGGGAACCCAAGGGGGACTAGTTCAGATTTAAGCAACTTATTTTCACTTGCCCAGCATTTGTTGGTGTGAGTCGCAGCCAGGCTGTACAAACCTTCCCAGAGTCAGTGGGAGTTGTGTCAAAGGACTTTGGACCTGACACTTCACTGTCTGAGTCAGACTCTGCATTTCCCAGAAAACCCCTGGACTTAAAGACCTGGTCAGGGCTGAGCTAGAAGGAAAACATGCACCTTAACCCCGTGTTCTAGAAAATAACAACAGGCAGCACATCCAAACAGAGAAGTTATGTCTTTTATTTTAAAAACTTGAGCAGCATAATACACTGCAGAGTTCGGTGTGGCATCTTTTATTCCCCTATTATCTTTCCAGTGAAAACAGGGTCACACTTTTCACTGTCACAATTCCTGGGATTCTCATCATCTTTCAGCCTGGTGCATTCTCCTTCCTCCTGATTTTCCCCTTGATCTGAAGTATGTTGAAGTCAGTGAAAATCGACGATGCTCGTCAGACATGCCAGAATCCCTTGCTGGGAGAAGGGCACCAGATTTCTTGCTAACTCCTCCCTTCACCCTCTCTCAGCAGAAGCCGATGACAGGATTATTTTTTATCAAGATGCAGATACTACACACAACCAGCACAAAAGATCAGTGATTAGCCTTTGCATAAGCAGCCAAGATTGCTTTTTCCTGACCTTATCAATCTGGTATTTGAATTTCTAGGGAGTTTTAGTGAGTGGGTTTTCTCGGGAAGCTGAAATCCTTCCTTTAAACCCTCACACAGAGTTCCTACTAACTTCACTGGAATTAGCTTCTCATTCAGGATAAAACCAGATAGCTGTCCATGACTTGTCTGAGTTCAGGAAGGCCTTCAGATTGCCAGGGATTTCCTTTTCCTTCCTTTGCCCCACATTTCAACACAGCCTATAAAATGAGAACAAGTTATTTCCTGCGTAGTAGAACAGGAACAAAAATATCCAAATGCACGTCGTTGCCTACCTACAGATACAAGTCTGAGCTTCCATGGGAGATCCAGGGTGTAATTCTGCTGCTTAAAGGCAGACATCTGGTCCTGTCTGAGATGCCTAAGGGCATCTCAAATGTGTGCACAGGCCTGGCAGGTACAACACAGGAACTGCAGGAAATTCTTCTAGAAATCCCCACCATTTGGCAATCAAACTCCAGAGTCCAAATAATCCTTTATTTTTTTTTTTTTATTCAGCCTCAGCAAATGATGGTTCATTTAGGCAACTAAAAGTGCAGTTTGACTGAGCATCTCCTGATAGCTCTTGAGTATCTGGTGATCCTGTGAAACTGTAGATCTATGCAAGAAGCAAGAGATGTGGCTCCCTTTTACACTCTCCTTAATATAAATTTTCAAACTTAGCACTGGACTACTCAGACAACAGTTTCTCTAACCTGAAAGGGAAAAAGGGATTTTTTTTCCTCTTCTTGTGACCCTCCAGTACTGTTCCACTGACGAAGCAGGATACTTTTAAAAACAACATCTCCTGGGGGCTGAGGAGCTAGAAGTCCACAGCCTGCTTTGGGTCTGCACATCTCAGACCCTCCTTACAGTTCCTGTGGCCTTTTGAACACTAAAAACCCACGAAGTCCACATCAGTCAACCTGCAGGGGTTTGGAGGAAGAGCATGGGGAAGTTTGGAAAGTCAGGTCCGTGTAAAGTGTTGTGTTGAAAGCCAAACTCCTCCCTGTAATTCTGACTGGACCAGTGCTGAAGGACTGAGCTGAGGGGCCACTGCAAATAGGAGCAATGAAGCTCATGGACCTCAGGCTGAGGCATTTTGGCATGGACAACATCCTTCCACATGTTCACTGCTCTGCTTTCCACCTTCTGCCCTGCAGTGCTCCTGACAGCATCCTTCCTTTTGAGGCTGGCACTACTGCAAGGCTGCAGGTCCTTTCTCTGGCAAGAGGAACTGGAGTTGGGATGAGAACTTTTAACAGCATTTGGTGTTTTTCTCACCTACTTTAGCCTTAACTCTGCAAAGCAACAGGAGCACCCCATTAATTCTGGCCAGGCTTTGCCCCCTGGTCACTTGGGAAATCTAGGTGTTTTGTAGAAGGCAGCAAAAACATTTTGGGATCCCCAGGGAGGAAATCCCAGCAGCTCTGGGTGAAGCACATGGATCCTAATCCCTGCTTGGAAGCAGAGGTGAAGATGAGCAGTTGGCTCTCTGATCATCTTGAGGGAGAAGCACAGAAGCAGCCACAGCAGGGAAGTGAAGGGAGCCCTGGCATATCCTACAAAGGAGAAGAGAGTGAAGGAAGCATGAAAAAGTCCTGCTGTGGATATAGAAAACAGCCAGGGGAGGGTTTGCTTTGCCAGTCAACAGGTCTTGTCTGCACATTCTGCTTTGCTTCAATGTGGAGGAGCTTCCCAGAGAGCCCCTGCTCCTGTCTCCTGTGAGCAAGCAGTTCAGTGGAAAGCAGTGTATTTATTTTTAGCATTGTGCAGCAATTAGGCAATGGGGGGTGGGGGGAATTTGGGTGGGGGGGAATTGGGAAGATGTCCTCAGGAAGAAGATTTTTGACTGTTTCCTTAAAAAGATAAGATCTATCCCATTCCAGTAGGGGATAATAATTAGCACAGGAAACCACTGGGGGATTTTTGCTTCATGTCTTGTTCTTGTGAAAGTTGCCTACTGACACCCTTGGATTTTAGCCAAGTGTCTACCTGAACAACAAGGCCCTTCTTCCAAACTGCCTACCCACCCCAGGCAGGTATGTTCCCTCCAGTCTCCAGGGACATGGTAGACAGGTATTTCCTGGATTTTGTTGTGATTCCCCCAGTTCCATCACCTGCTACCTGGAGCTCTCCACCCCTCCAGCTGCTGGTGGGCTCCTGTGACCTCCTTGAGCAACTCCAGACAGAGCCAGAGCCTTTGCCACAGCTGGGAGATCTCACACAAAGCACGTGAGTGCTCAGCAGAGCCATCTACTATGTGACCTTGGGGAGGGACTGGTAACACCAGGCAAGGGGGGAAGGCAATTGTCTTGAACTGGCACAGCTGCTCGCTCAGGGAACATCTATTCAGACTTAGGAGCAAACAGATGGTTTTCTCCCACTGGCCAATCCATTCTTTCTTTTTTTTCTGACACTGCCCAAAAGGGGTCATGAATGGTGATTCTCTGTGTCCCTAATGTATGTACATTTTCCTCCCTGTCCCACACAGAGCAGAAGTGACCAAAGTCAGATGCATAACAAAAGCTTCTTGACCTTTTGGATGAGTAAAAAGTGCAGCTTTCCCTGTCCAGCCTCAGATCTGCTCGTGCCACGGCCATTCCTGGCTGTTCCCCTGCAAGGCTGTGCACAGGGGGAAATGGGAGGCTGGTGACAGAGCCAGGGGTTGAATCGTGTTTCAGCAGCTTGGGCACATCCGTGTGCTCTAAGCCAAGAGGAATGCAAACTGCTCAGCGATGAACAACTGCTCCAGCAGCCCTCAGCCAAAAGGAGACACTCTGGGGCACGTCAGGCACTGACCCAGCCTGCTGTGGAGGGAGCTGTCAGATTGTGTTATCACAGGGGCAAGGCTGCATCTTCCGCTTGGGAAATAAATGTCGCTGCTTTGGCATGGTGGTTGTAGAGAGGCAAGAGACCATTACCCAGCAATTATGCTCTATCTCGCTGACGTTATCTCTTAATTGCACATTTGCAAGTGCTTCTACTTGCTGGGTGGTTGCAAGGAGGAAGGTGAAGTGGGGTTGCCTGTCTGGGAGATACCCAAGGGACCTACACCGCTGCTAATTTTTAAGATATAACAGTACAGTTGCACTTCTGCACCACTTAATGGTTATCCCTGCCTTTGCCCTGGAAAGAACTTCAAATGGTACAATTGGTGCAGACCTGCTCACCCAGGACTTCATCAAAACCCTCAAAGTGACAAGGACGATCAGATATACCTTGAAAACATAACTTTTAAAGAAGAAGCATAAGAACAGCCATTAAATACACAGACATCTCTATCTCCTTCCTTTTCCTCAGGATTTTGTACCAATCCATGGCCATCCAGGAACATCTGGTGCATCATAACATTGCACAACATGACCGCTCGCAGCTTGACGTCGCCTGCAGAAACAGAACTCGGAGCCACCCATCCTAAAAGCCATCTGACACTGCAGCAGAAGAATTGTCACTGGTGGCTGCCAGAACACTGCATATGACTCGTATTTTCAGGGCTGTCTCTTTCCAGTGTATGGCAGCAACACTCACAAACATCTGCCTGTGCATTATAGCATGGCTGATTTTTAAAGACTGGGCCTTGGATCTTGAAAGACAGTTTGGCACATAGATCTGAGGAAATCACCCAGGAATTAGGTTTCTGAGTAGTTCAGCTGATGTGTTTATCTGTTCCTTAATTCCAGTGATTCTAGTAGAGGTCTGTGCTCTCTCTACTAGACTTTGCCACCTCTCCATTTCTTCTGAAGGTATTTTAGGCCTGGAGCCACAGTTTCTTTTTAGGACATTGGGACACTCTCCAAAGGAATTAATTTTAATTTTTCTGAGTATTGCAATTTGATGGTAACAGTGTTATTTTAATCAAACCTGTGGTGGCTTAGAAGGTTGGTGATATTTTCAACCACTTTTTGAATTGAAAACTGAGCTGAGAGTCATGTACAGGCTCAGGGAGTGATCTAACTTCAGTTCCCTGGTGGGATATTGCCTGATGCTTCTGACCTGACAGATAACTGGTGCAGCCACACACCTTTCCTTGTTTCACTGCTGCTTAAAACCTCTCTGAGATGATAATGAGCCTTTTTAGCTCAATTATCATTTTGTTGTTGTTGTTTTCGCTCATACCTTCGAAAAGTAATTATGCTCAGCATTTTTTCCACCGTGGTGCTATTGGAAATCTGGTCACTGCAGAGTCCCTGGGCACACGTCAGCGCCTCGTCACAACCTGGAATGTTTTCTGCCCGGCATGATGAGATGCGACAGTTCCCATTGAAGGGTATTCCTCCCAGATAATTCCAGTTTCCAAGGTCCCGGGCTTTGAAGATAAACTTGTTGCTTGTTTGGTTTCCTAGCAACTTGTGCTCGGCGGGCAGAAATGCATTCCTTGGGCCCCGAGCTCGACCTCGATGCTTGGAGCTGGGATGTGCTCTGCTCTGCCCCAGTGAAAGCAGCTGCCTGAAAACACGGGAACAGAGTGAGAAAGCTGGGGCCGGAGCAAATCCTCTGACTAGATCTGGTCTCCCCCAGTCGTTGTTCAATGGAATTCTCATTTTAAGTTAAAACAATACATCTGGCCATCTGTGAAGGTGGAGGTAGCTTGGGTTTGGCTGGTTGTCCAGGTTCTTGCTGGGGAGTTTGGCCCTGATAACACAAAGTGGCTAAACTGATAATCCAGAGTCAGACATCCCAGCCTTTAATCTTCAGATGAGAAGTCCAAGGATTCATTTTTCCATGAAACATAGTAAGGCAAATCATCACCACCAGTGAGACACCTCAGGGGTGAATTTAGAGAAAAAAGCAGATTTGGTCACCTGAAAGGCACATGAGTCTTAGCCCTGACTTTTTATTGAGCTGTTGAAAAGAACAAATGGCAAACCCACCTTAATCTGCACAATGCCTGCACAATGGTTATCAATATTTATTTCATTATTTCTTTTGGTCATTAGAAGCTCAGCTCCATTGCAACTTTCAGTTGCAACTTAGGTGCTTCAGCTTCAATATCCCAAGGTCAAGCTCAGATTTAGTTTCACCAGTTTGTATCAAGGTGAGTGAAGGGTAGACCTAAAAGATACTGAATTTGATTCTCTGTATCTCACTCAATCAGAGGCTTTTTGTAGGCATTACTCACTGGGTGCCTGGTGGGAAAAGATCTCCCTCCCACTTGTGTCCCAGTCAAGAAAGTAAAAGATGATCAGTTCTCCAGCTCAACAGAATAATGGACAATCCTGTGCCAAAGCCACTGTCGCCTAAGTAGCTGCAGCATGGAATGAAAAAGTCTCTTACTTTTTAGACAGGGAGGGCATTGCTAAATGCCAATGAGGTCTTGATCTTGAGGCTGAACAGGGTCTTCTAAATCCCAGTATTACACTTTTATATAGCCACCTTTTCTAAATTTGTCTAATAAATTTAATCATAGCTGTCAATGACCATAAGAAGATTTTGTCCTATTTCAGTTAACTCAGGGCATTCTTTCCTGAGGATAATCTTTAGTGAATACAGCACTGCATTGTGGTCCAGGGAGAAAACTGAATGTATTGCTCAGTTTGAATTATAGCATATTACTGTCAAGGGTGTTCCTTCAAAAAGCTGACACCTTCTAATTACATCTGTGAGACTCTGAGAAAAATGGTATCCCGGGGAAAAAAATTGCTTGGCACCCACTTTGTTAGTTTTAGCCTGATGTTCATTTCTAGCCATTCATATAGGGCTGAGTCATACAAGAGAAGCCTGTAAGGGAATCACGAACAATCTGTCTGGCTTGAGGAAATCAGGAGCCATTTCAAGTGTGCATGGCCTCACTCCATAGTTAGTGGCAGGATGTATTAGAGACTCTGGAGACTCTGAAAATAGAGAGGGCATTTTTCTACCTGAATAGTTCTGCAGATAGACTGGAGATGGAACAAAAACAAGTTTCATGAGAGAAAGACCGTCCCAGGCAGAGCCAGAATCAGATGTGCCATCGGAATCGGATGCAGTCATCCCTCACCTGCCCAGGGCATCTCTAAATCTCAGCTGACAATCTTTTCCTTCTGTCTTTAGGCAACATTTTTCACCTCCCCTGAGCTAGTTTGAAAACCTTTAATTCCATTCTGCCTGTTCTTCCAAGAATGTGGTGTGACAAGTGGAAACTCATCTCCACGTGGGGGAAGGAGCGGGCGGGAATAGGGGGGAGCACTGTGTGAATATTAAAACATTTGCAGTGTGAAATGTTAAGAACAAGGACAGCACACCTCGGGCTAATAGCGTGGTGCCAGGGCTGTGCTGGCACACTGGGTGTCCCAGGAGGGCTGGCAGCAATGCTCAGGGGGGATGCATGCCCTGGGCTCAGCAGGAGGTTATCCAGGACTGAGATGCTTTGGCTGAAGATGCACAAAATCCCTGCGTGGTGCAAACCTGCCAGCGCAGGAAGCTGATTCTCTCCGTACTGTGAGGTTGGTGTATGCCTGGAGGCAGCATTACGATCCCATTTAAACATCCCTCTACTTTGTGTACATGCTCTGATTTACCCACGTTTGCTAAGGGACCCTTTTACTTCCTGGCCCAAACAGCTCTGTGTGGTGGAGAAAAGTTTTATTCTTCCAATGCCATTTAGTGGTGGAGCTGCAAAGCTTTGGTCCTGCTCTGGTGGCAGATGGGGGCCCAGGATGCCTGTGCCCCTTGGCTGCAGAGTGGAAGGGAGGAGGTCAGGTCTGAGCAAAGCACCTTGTTCCTGCTCTGGGTGCTGATAAGGCACCAGAAAGGTTGTGCAAGCCCTATCAGAAGATGAGAATGTGCCTGAGGCTGTAGGCTTGGTAAGCTCAGAGTAAAATGATTACTGGCTGATGAGTAGGACATGGGGTAGTTAAAGCCTTGGAGGTTTCTATGGGATTTTGGGCCAGCAGAGCTTGAAGGGGGTGAAATGCAGCAGATGTCCAAGGCAGGGAGCATCACTGCTGCATTAGTATGGAGTGAAAATGGGACACAGAATACATCCAGGGAACAGGAATGGAGAAAAAGGACCCTGGCAAGTGCTGTCATTCCCTGGAACTTGTGTCTCTGCTTCTCACACTGCTGCACTTCACATGGTCTTTGGCCAAGTCACAGGAGAGTGGCTTGCTTCAGTGTCTGAAGTACCAGTGCATTTCACATCTTGGTCTTGGAGACCTTGCAACTCTCACCCTGAATCTATTACCCTAAGCATAGATAAAAGAGCCTAAGATTTGTGGTATGAGAAACCTGATGTGCTGTATCCAACATATTGAACAAACTTAAAACACTCAGCTTCAGAGGAATTATAAAGTGGAGTGAGAAAACCAGGAACATGCTCAGAGAACTCAATCAGGTGAGAGGCCACTCACTGCTGTGGTAAAGCACTGCTGTGCTACAGGGGTGCCTTTGCCAAATGTGAGATTTTGGGAAGGAGCTGTGTGTGACCCAGAAAAGCACATTTCCTACTGTCTGCAGGCAGCACCTGCACACCTCTCTGTCCAGGAGTTCCTCCAGCACCACTGCAGATTCCTGCTGAGGGGCATCCAAAGAGACAACCAGACCAGGGTGCCTCAGTCTCCCAACCTCATGACCTTTGTGAGGGGCTTGATCCTTGCTCATGGGCAGTGGCAGGTCAGAGCAAACAACTCTCATTCCATTGATGGATTTGTTATATTATTTCAGTTCTGGGCCCAATTTCTTATGCCGTGTCTGTCTGAGAAGATACAATATCCCTGGAGAGTGCAATGGCTGTGAACTTGGTTTTAGGGTCCCCTGGGCACAGCAGTTCTCATCTGATGGCTGTGTTGGTCCTGCCTGACCATGGAGCTGTGTTTCTGCTGGATGACTTTATGGATGACTTTATCACAGATGAAGGTGAGAGCTGTCTGCTTTTTGAACACAAGGGGACGATTCAGACCTTTTGTGAGGGATCATCAACCACCGTAAATAAAGTTGCTGCTTGTGGGAGTAACAATTAAAACCCATTATAACCTGCTTAACTAGTCAGGGACTGAAGTGCCTGGAAGAACTTGCTCTGTCCTCCCTGAGTGCTGTTTTGCTTGGCCCATTTGCCTGATTTGGAAAAAAGATTGTGTTCTGAGGGGGTTAGCTTGAAATTCCTGCTCTCATGACCGGGGCAGTTTCCTGGCTCCTAAGGATGACTGATACCATATTAAAAAATAGAGGGTTCCCAAGTGATCCTTCAGAATTGAGTATTTTGATTCATGGGACATACAGCATGCAACTCCTCATGTTCAGCACAGGCGACACATCACAAATTAAACCAAACTATGTTTCAGATCAATCTCTGAATTTACCAAACTGCTGCTCTGCTGTTTTCAGTGGAGTCACCGGGAAGACAGATGAGCTGGTGTGACAGGTAATTGATGTGGAGGTAATTGCATGGGCTTCTTGCTGGCTCAAGGTTTGGAGAAGGGAAAACAAGGGCAGAGAGCCCATGTCTACATGGAAAAGGCAGGGTCTGAGCTGCTGGGGCCTGTGAGTTGATGACTCACGGGCCAGATTAATGAGTGTGAGCCATGGAAGCTGGCTGGGTGTCTGACTGCCCCCACTGCCAGGCTGGAACTCTCAAGAGCCAGCTCAGCCTTATTTTCTTCTTTTTCTAGAAGAATACACACATGACAGGGCTTATCTCCACTGATTATTGCTCTGCTTTCAAGAACTCTGAGGAAAGAAAAGCCATGTGTTTTCCCCTTCCTCTCTCTCTTTTCAGGAGACCTGCTCATGGCCACGTTTTTTGCATGCCTTCCAGATACCATCAGAAAGGAATGGCTTTTCCCAGGTCTTCCGTGCAGCTCAAGGCATTTATTTGGATTTTGTGGCTTCTTTGTGTGCTGCAGTGCTTTTATTTGGGGCAGCACTGAGACAGGTGGGGTGTCAGTCATAGTTTGCCAACGCCAAGGGGCCAGTTGGGTTCATGTGTTCATGGCATGGCCAGGAGATAAAAACAGGGGCTGTGGTTTGATGTGTCCAGATATGTGCCCGTGGGCTGCAGGGTGACCACACCCCATAGCTACTTGTCTGGGATTTGGGGATGCTTAAAAATTTTGTCCAAATGGGCAAAGTCCTCATATTCCACAAGGATGGGAAGTTAAGGAGGAGAAAGGAGATACATCATGAGAAACTTCTCTACCAAGGACAAAGCTACCCATGATGTCGTGGCTAAGCATGATCCAGACCTTTTGTACTGCGGGGTCAGTGGGGAAAAAACTGCCTTCAGCACCTGCTCAAGATGGGTGGTGAGGCACTGGAACAGGTTGAACAGAGAAACTGTGGATGTCCCTTTGCTGGAAGTGTTCAAGGCCAGGCTGCATGGGCCTCTTGAGCTGCATGGTCTAGTGGAAAGAGTTAGAACTACATGATCTTTATGACCCCTTCCAACCAAAACCATTCTGATTCTCTGACAGGAGCCAGTATGTCCATCCATGTTCCCCTGCCACCAGACACACAAAGACAGATGTTTAACTTTTCTGTGCTCTCCAGAACACCAAGTCAAAATGGGAGAGGTGTGTTTAAATGTTGCACCCCCTTCTGCCACAGTGAGACCAGCAGTCATCTGCTCCCTGCTCCTGGAGAAGGGACTGCAGTTTTCAGGGAGGAAAATGCCATCAAACCAAATGTTAAATGAATGTGCTGGAGATATAATATCTATTCAAGTATGGATGTTCTTGGCTGAGATGCTATTGTTTATTTTGCTGCGGGAGGGGTTCGCTAGAGATCTAGTTTGTCTTCCCTCTCCTCTCTGTGCTCTCAGTAGCATCTCTGATGCGCCCTGGATGACAAAACTCTTGTCCTTCTTCCTCTCCATCATATAAGATGTCACTCTGAAAGAAGTATGGGTTGCAGAACTAAAGCTGAGGAATGGGTGAGTCTTTCTGCTGGGCTCTTGCCCCCCTTTGCCAAGATGGAGCTGACAGCCAACCAGAGAGGTGTGGAGAGAAAATGAAGAGAAGAGAGGTTTGTGTTGCTCTGTGATGTGAGATGGGACAGGCCTGGACCAATAATGTGACTGGCTTATCCATCATAATGACATGATCAGTGTCCCACTGGTGGCACCATTGTCCCCTTGGCCACCCATGGGAGAAACCACAGAGGTGGTGGCAGGGCCATCCTTGTCCCCACATTGATCCAGGAGCTCACCCACACTAACCCAGTCCCTTCTCTCCCTGGCTTTAGCTCTGAACCCACAATCCCTGAGGCTTCTGTGGCTCCAACAAAGGTGCTCAGATTTTTAGCAGCTTGCACACAGCAGCCTCATGGCATGAGGGGTGACCCAGGGACATCCCCACAGGGCAGGCAAGGCTTCATTCAAGTGGTTTTGTTTTTTGGCCAGTTGTGCCCTGTCAGTCCCATACTAAGGATTGGGATGGAAGGAGCCACTCTTAGGTTAAAAATAAGTATCTTTGGTAATTAACAGGCATACTTGGGGGACCCCTGAGCATCATTCATTTCTCAAAGCTTGAATTCCCAAATCAGGGCAGTTTTGTCCAACTTGCTTTTAATGACACATCCACTTTGCTTTTCCAGGGGGATTTGCTGCTGTTCACATTGCAGTGACACTGAGGTATTTATGGTCTTAGATTTCTGCTTATCTGATCCACCCCTGCCCTCCACACTCCTGGTATGGTGCCAATACTGAAATACTTTTCCTCCCTCTGGTTGTGCACCCCCAGAGGAGGTAATATCCAAACACAACAAAAACCAGGTAGGTCTCCCAAAGAACTTGTGGAGGTGAATTTTGTTTCAGTTTCAGCAGGCTACAGCAGGGGCAGCACAGTGATTTATTGTCCTTTGGACATGTTTGTCAGGAATAAAAATGCTTATGGTGTTTAATGCAGTGGAATAAAGCATCGCTGTGACCATGTCACCACCGCTAAGGAAATTTCAAGTGGGGCTCTGGCCACTCTCCGAACTGCAGCCAGGATCTGAGTTACTTTCCCACAGGGGCTTGCTGTTGGAAAATAACATAATTGACTTTGTCCCGTTTCCAGCTTCACAGAGAAACGAGCTGTAAGAGCACAGGGGGTACCGGGGCTGGCTGCCCCCGGGGTTTTGGGAGCGTGATAAATGCAGTAATCAGCCCGGGAGTGCACAGAATGTCTCGTTGTGCCTTCCTCCCCTCCTGCCTGGGGCACAGCATCATCGGGGGCTGCTGCTACCCTGGCCCCGCCGGGGACCTGGGGCCGCCCTGGGAAGCCACTGCTGGTTCCCTCCCCCTCGGGATCCCAGCATGGCTTTTAACCCAAATAGCTGACCTTCCATTAAAGATTACCTATTTTTACTGCTCCTCAGGATGGGAAGAAGAAAAGGCTGAGGCTTGCAGAAGCAGACTGAGCCAACAGGTTGTTTACAGTGGGGATAGGGAAATTAGTCAGGGCACATTTAATTTTTTTTGTTTGGTTTGGTGTTTGGTTTTTTGGGGTTTTTTTTTGTGGGTTTTTTTAATTTTTTTTTTTTTTTTTTGTTAAATTAAGGTAGTCCCCAGTTAAGCCTGGACATTATTCCATTTGGTCTGCCAGTAACAAAGTAGGAAAGACTCTGAGGCCCAAGAACTACTGGATAATGCCACATCTGTATTAGTAAGTGAAAAGTGCTTGAGACTCAGTTGTAGGCTCTCAGATCACAAACACAAAAGGTCCTGTGTCCATTAAACCTCTCTAGGCTCTGAAATATAGCAGACACGTGAAAATTTTGCCTTGGGAGTGGATCCTGGCCTGTGCTGATCTGCATGCTGTCCTGGGGAGCTGTTTGGGACACTGGGGCTGGGGGCTGTGCTGCTGAAGCTGCTGAAGCTGCTGCCAGGGCCAGTCCCCAGGAACACATCCTGGCACCAGGGTACTTGCAGAGGCATCACCCCAGCAGAGGAGCCAGGCTAATGTCCCAGCCCTTGGTACCAGGGGCAAATGAGGCACAGAGGAGAGATGGGGTGACTCAACAAAGGTCTTAAAACACGTCTGTGTCAGAGCAAGGACTTGTTCTTCACCACTCTGTCATTCTCATGGAGTCGCTGAAAAGCTGCATTTACCTTCTCCAGATTTTCTTTTCAGAGAGGGGCTGGATGCACTTCCAGTTTGGGGGTGCTCATCTGGCCATTTGGGCATCCTGAAATCCACACTTTGGTACCTGCTAGCCCAGCACAGAGCAGAGTCAAGTGCTGAATCCTCCCTTTGCACCAACCCCACATCACCTTTCTGGGCAGCCTGTGGGCATTTGGGGCCAGCTGGGGGAGAAAGTCCATCCTCAGGCCAACGCCCAGGAGATCACAACTTTCCTGTCTTGTCAGACTGCCTCACATCTCCATTTGCAAAGCAGAGGTTGTCATCTTGCCTTGTGTGTAGGGCTGTGAGGAGTCAGATACAACAGTGATATGCATCATACAGGCCATATCTAGATTAACAGGTAATTGCTACAACTAGATTAGCAAGGCAGCAATAGGAGAGTACAAGGACAACAAACAGGCTGGTGCTGTGGGCTCAAGATCTACTCCATGTGCAGTCCACAGTGGTTTCTCCAGGTCAGATTTATTCCAGCCAACTACACTGAAAATTCCCACCCTGCACACAGTCTGAGGCTGGCTGAAGGACCGGCTACTAATTTATTACTTTACATTTCTAGGAGGGCTTGTGACAGGGCTTCTGGTTCCATTTCCACTGAGGGGAAAAAAAGGATAAAAAAATGTTAAATTGTGTGCATCAGAGCTGTTTGAACACTGGATCACTCTGGAGTGGGGGAGGCCAAGCCAGAAGCTGCTATAAAAGAGCATTGCTCCTCTGAACCAAAATACTAAGGCAGAGGCAGCCAGAAGCACCTCGGGCTTAATCCAGCATTCAGCAGAAAGATTCTCATTTACTGCACCTCTCCCTGAGTCAGGCCCTGAGGGCTTGTCTGTACACAAAAATTAATCTGGATTAGGATGGGGCAGGAATTCAAGGTAAAGTAGCTCTTCTGGAATAACTTCACTTCAAGAAAACCCTGGACGGTTTGGTTAGGAAGCGTTGTGTTACATCACATTTGGGATGATGAAATGCATGCTGAAGAGAATGTCCTTGTGGTATTTGGTCACAATTACGCAGAGAACACTTAAAAACATATCCATTTCCTGCAGGAGGAGAAACAGAGCTCCCTGCAGATTTGGAGTTCTTTCCAGGGCTGACGTGCCAGAACAGCTCGATGCGATTTCATCGTTCCTCTGCTTCCATTCACTGAAAAAGTGCACAAAATCTCACGTGCCCAGCACAGCAGCTCCCCTGACAGCAGTGTGCAGGGACAGGTGGAGCATAGCCCAAACATGCATGTGGCTGTTACTTCAGACCTGTTCCACACACAGTGGCTCACGTAGAAGCACTTCAGGGAATCAGTTCAGAGCCCTGTCTGAAATAATAAATCCTGCACAAGGGTGGCTCTGCATGGGTACAAATGCTACCTCTAAGTGAGCCTGAATTAGACCCTCCTGTAATGCAGGTGGGTCCTCCTTTCAAATATCTGCACCTCTGCTTGCTCTGAAAATCACACATTAAGTAGAGAAAGACTAAATGATGTTATTAAGCTGGACATCACTGAGCAGAGTTATAAAAGCATAACCCCTCAAAGGATTACCAGGCCTCCTTATCCCACTACCCAGAGGACAGAAAGGCAGAAAACGTCTTGATAGATGTGAGCCTTCCTCCTGCACTGAAACAATTTTTTCATCCAGGACTTTTTCTCCTACCTGGCTGCTCTTGCACAGCTTTATTTCCAACCAGGTTTCAATGGCCTGGTAAATATTTCTACCAATACACACCCGCTCCCAAACACTGTTTGCACTCAGCTTAAGTTAATTGTTCATAAGCAACAGTGCATAGGCATAAAAGTTTCCACATATCATTTTTTAGCTCCCTTGCTATTTATTCTGTGAGGTGATAACATTGGTTTCTCTCTGGCTTTATCAGTCTTGCACAAGGACAAACGAGGAGCAAAAAGGAACCTCCCTTCTCTCCCGTGGAGTGGAGTCTACAATCGAGCAGCCAAGGCAGAGGAACAGGCCCTTGTCAGTCTGTATCCACAGCCTGGCTGGCAAGAGTACATTTTCCTTAAATGCCTAATCCCACAAGTATGTGGTGGCTTGCTCTGAAGAAACCTCAGCTTTTCAGGTGCTAGAAAATATGCATGTTCCATGTTACTTGATAGTTTGCTCACATGCCTGTCTCTTGGAGGTAAGCAATTGCTGACCCTCTCATCTTTAACCCACTCTTTAACCCACCCCACGCAACACTGCAAGGAACAATAATGCACTTGTGATTTCTTTATATTTTTCTTTTTCATTTTTATCCAGAAAATGAGGCCTGAATTATTCTTTTCTGTTTGCTGTGACAGGCATGCAGTCCTTGCTTCCCAGCAGAGTGACCTGTGCATGCTGAGCTTTCCCACAGCTTCCTTGGAAAACTGGGAAGAGCTGGTGAAGTTGGGGTTTGATAATGGAGCTTATCACAACCACAGAATAAAAAGTTATAATAGCATTCCCGGGTCCAACCCCTCTCAGGGGTAGGGGGGAATTGAATGAGGGCCCTCCCAGTAGGTGGGAAGGATTTTCTCCTTCTTAAAAGACCCTCTGAGGTTGAAAAAAAAAAAAAAAAGCTTCTTCTGGGATGAGGTGGAAGAACCAAATTGGCACATTTTTGTAACCTACATGAAAGGGCTCACACAACTGCATCCCACTTTGCACAACAATCACCTGCCCTGTGCCAGACCAGCTCCATCCCCTACACTGTCATTATCTCCCGGGTCTCCCTCAGCCAGGCTGCAGGGCGATCTGCAGTCTCCCTCATCGCCTTTTCTTCTGGAGCTGTTCCACTCTGTATAAACACCACTCATTGCTGCAGCTGTTGGGAGACTTCCCACATCCCACGGGAGTGCTCCAACCACAAAATTATCCTCACCCTTGCTCTTGTCCAGTGGGTATTTAATTATTCTTACAAAGTGAAGTAATTCCAACTGAAGAAAACAAGAGGCACCCGGGTCAGAGTACCCCATCATTATCACAGTAGGGAGCGCTCTCCTAGGACATGAGATTTCCCAATCAGACGCTGAAAACACCGGGGGAAGCTGGGAAGAGAAATGTTATTGTTTTCTCCTCCATTTTGTGAATAGTTCCTCAGAATTCGTGAGAATAAGAGAGTTTGAGATGGATATTTATCTGTATGTGTATGTTTCTGGAAATGCTGAAATGAAATGCTTCAAACATTTCCAAATTATTTATTTTTTTTTGCCTTAATCCCAAAACATTTGAGAATATGCATCATATTTGGCAAATAACTGTGGCCACCCTGAAACCACATTTTTAGCAAATAAATGATTCACTGAGTAAATTTAGCTCATCTTAAATGTCTATTTATATCACAGGAACACACCCTGTCACTGTTGGGACTTCACCATGTTGAGCACTATCCAGAGCTCACAGCCAGACGTGCTCTACCACAAACAGCCTGAGAGGGAAAAATAAAGCCCTGCCTATTTGCTTTTTGCAACAGCACAGATGTCAGCCTCTCTGTCTCAAGAGCTATGCCCCATCCTATAAACCCACCCCAGACACCTCGCATCATTTTGGGACTGGCAAGCAGAACATCATCTCGGCAATCTCCTCTCTGCCACCAGCCCAGCAAAGCCGTCCATCCCTTTTTTATTTCCCTTTCCTAGAAAAGAACCATCTCAGAAAAACCTTTGCCTTCCACTAGCAATATCCTGTGAATGCCGAATGGGTTAATCCCCTTTAACCAGCATCCCAGTAATGAAAGGTTTCACTCTTTGTCACCTAATGGTCTTGTGTCTAAAATAGAAGCCGAGCTGCCTTCACTTGAAATGTTTTTAATCATTGGGGAATAAAAACCTAGCCTGGCTAGTGCCAACCAAAGAGATGTTTGTCTGCTCAGCAGATTTTATCAAAGCTTCCTTGATGTCTTTGCCTTTGTAATGCTAAGCACTTCACTGTTTGGCATATTTAAAGTAGGATGCGGTACATGTGAAGCATTTCACAGAGTGATGATGTATCGAGTGTGCTTTAGGAAGTAATGAAAGCAGCAGACTCATGATTTTTGAGCTTTTAATTACTTATTAAGTGGCATGACATAAAGGCTACGGGGGAGATTTTTTTTTCAGCATCCAACTTATTGGCTTTGAAGTCGGTGCCTAAATACCCTTTGTGCCTTTGAAACTTTCCGTCTGCTCACAGGGGAACGTGCTGCTGCTCTGGGCTTTGTTTCACGCTGACCACATTTGTTCGGGGGAGAGGAGCCCAGGGATGGGAGCCTGCTCAGACACAGGTCTCTGCCTTTGCCATGGTGGATAAAGATGAGGGACAGGCTAAATGCGTGTCCTTTGACAAAGGATATAGAGAGGGCTCTCAGCACAGAGCCCCGGAGCAATGAGTTCTGACCTGGCCTCAAAAATGCCAGCACTACAGGGGGCAAATAACCATAGCAGGCCCCAGGGTGCTTTTAATGAGCTGAATCACAGTCCGAGTCCGGCTCTTCATCACTCCCAAGCCACTGCCACAGCTGGTTTTAGCAGATGTCCCCTGTGACAGAAAGGGCCTGGCAGAGCACAGTGGTTGGCCTGGCCACCATCTCCTGCAGGTCTGGTGTCACTGCTGTGACAAGAATGCCAAAGCTTCGGGAGCAATAAAGCCAGGAGAGGCCAGAAGGAAGAAAAGACCCTCAGATTCAGGTTTGGGGGTTTGTGGGTACTCTAGGATTTTCTATATATTTTTAGCATATTCTGAAGGAAAATACTTTCTTCCCACTTATTCTCATGATAAACCAGAAGTCTGTGGCCTCATAGAAATGTTTTCTGTGAGGACGGAGCCAGATAAAGTATTTTTTATTGTTGTGAAGATGAAACCAGATCCTTCCCTTGCCACCATGTATACCAACACTCATTGTGTCACAGGATGTCCTAGTGAGCAGGGATCGCTTTGTTCAGTCAGCAGGTGACCCAGCAGTGAGAACACCTCTTTTTCACAAGTCCCACTGATCCCAAGAATCCCTCAGGGACTATGAATCCAAGATGCTCACTCTGGCTCCAGAGGCTGCTAAATTCCTGGGAGTCATGTCAAAGCTGGAGCCAAATACAAGGGGAGAAATTCACCCTGCAGCTGCATAAGGCACCCTCTCATCCTCTGGTCTATGAAAAAGAGGTGTCATTCTGACATCTTGAATCAGTATCAAATGCTCCTTTCAAAGAGAAAAAAACCAGGCAAAATAAGGAAGAAAAAGAAGGGGCTGCTGCTGAATATCTGCCCTCTCCACGGATGCAGAAATGCAGTGCCAGAAGTGCAATATGTGTATTTTTATCCCCACTGAAGGAAAAAGCAAAGCCACAACTTCCCATGTTCAGTAAGTGACCAACACAAACATACAAGGGCTCAAGTGCATTTCTACCCCCTGGAAAAGTTTTCTTTAATTAGGACAGACACAGTGCTCAGTCAAAGCAACATCAATGTCCAGACACACAATTTGATTAACCCACTTCTTACAATCTTCACTACCTGTTCAGACATTCCAAAGGAAAAAAAAAAAAGAAAAAGAAAAAAAGGGGGGAAAGACTAAAATCCGCTGTTTTGAACAGTTGGGGATTTTTTCTTTCTATCATTTTTCCCCCAAAGAATGACAAATACCAGCATGATGCTTTTTAAATTTTCTGAGTCTGCAATACATTGTCTCTAACTGGATTTTTCTCAGTACTGGTCAGATCTGCACAGGGTCATCTGGGCAGGCAGCTGCACGGGGATTTGGTTCAGGAGTGGAATGACTCAGGCTGCTTCCCAGTATCACAAGCAGGACATGAAAGTGTTGTGTCCTGGTATTTCCCTGCAGCTTTATTAGGTCATATTATTTAGAAAATGTACTGCATAAAACAATAATTAGTTTTTTTAAAAAAAATCCTGCAGTCTGTATTGCTCATGATAGATTAATTTGCAGGCCTATTTTGGATATAATTATTTTGCATTTATTACTGCAGGTCCAATAAAGAGCAGAGGTGAATGCTGCCAAAAAAAAAAAAAAAAAAAAAAAGGCAAAGGGCCGAATATTAACATCTTCATTTTACTACTAGGAACTAAACACCAAAGGGACTAAGGGCCATGTAAAAAAACCAATTTAAGTTCAACGTAAAGAGCCCAAAGAGTCCATTTAGCAGAAACCCAAGTCTGAAGGTGCTGTGAGCATTTCACTTTTAGTTTTGCAGTATTTTCTGGGACCCAGGGGTGCCTCTGGACACAGTCAGATGGAAGTGGCCTAGAGTTTAGGTCATGATTAAGTCCTCAGCATCCAGAAATGAGCCATTCCTCTGACTAATTCCCCAGTGGGATCCCACCCACTCAGTGCTCCATGCACAGGATCAGCCTGCCCACAAAACGGGGCACTGATATCCCTTAAACCTTCCTGTGGCACAAAACTGGAAATCCCAGGAGGTGGGAAGTGGGTGTTTGGGGTGCTCCACAGCCTGAGGGCAACCTCAGCCCTCTCCATCCCACCAATGCCCCTTCACAGCAGGTCAGCAGGCTGGTCTAGGGAGGGACACAGCTCACCCACCTTTTGAAACTGGGATGTTGCATGTTAAACAAATCAAGTGCAATTAGGTGCAAAGGAGAAAAGAGGTGCTGGCTCTTTGCCCCTTTCACCAGACCTACCTGGACTTGTGGGAGAGCTTCATTTTCACAGGAGTTTTGGGATCTCTCCATTTGTTTCAGTCTCTAAAGATTAGGTGCCACTAGAGCTTATGTTGGAATATGGAGGATCGTTTATCAGACTGAGCCCCAAACAGCTTCACTCCTTGCCATAAGTTAGTGGTACATGAGGGACTGAAACTCACAGCTAATGAGGGGGGATTTCTGCAAATTTGAATCAGGAATTTGTCCTCCTTCACTTGTTGCCCACTAACATCCTTTTTCTGAGTCTCTGTGGTAGCTCTGGGCTTGTCGGGGCTGTTCTCTCACCTGGGACTTTCTTAATAATATTTATTTACTCTTTTACTCATTGTTGAGGGAAGAGAAGTGAAAATTTCCCTCCCTGAAGGAGAAGTTGGCCTGGGCACAGATTGGAGGGGTTGGTGTCATGGTCATGCCTGTCACACTGCAGGTCACAATGGGCAAGGTGAAAACCACTCAAGGTGGTGACACCAGCTGGAAGTGAGCAGGGACAGTGGGAAAAGTTGCAAGTGGCTTTACCACACCCTCTTTTCACCTTCGAAAGGAGCAGCTCAAAACCACCCCAGGAAAGCCAGGAGAGGAGCTGAGCTTTTCTCTCATTCTCAAAATCTGAAGTGTTTATGTTTCCTTTAATGCACACAGGCAGCTCACGCTATGAGGATGTACCAATAAACACTTTGGGCCCAAACTGTATCCCAGCCATGCCCACTTTTCATCCATGGTAGCTCACCAGGGGTCACTCCAGATGGACATCAGTGTAGCTAAAAGAGGGATCTGATCTTTCATCCCTTCCAATGAAATAAGAAATTAACAAATAGGGTTTAGACACCGATGAGGTATTTACTCACTCAGTTCTCTTACACCAATACAGAGGCTGAAGGATCATCTATAAAAGAATTTAATTATGTCTATAAGAGCAATGTATGGTTTAGTGTCAGCTGGGAGCAGCTCCTCAGCCAGGCCAACTGCCACATGATAAATGAGCATAAATGAGTGAGATTGCTTAGTGTTTCCCATCACAGGAGCTCCTCAGCAGCTTTCTCTGCTGCAATCCCCTGCATTAAAACTGAAAAACCAGGAGTGTGCAGCCCACGCGTGTGGGAGAGCATGTGCAGGAGGGAAGGTGAACCTGGCATCGCTTTCACTGGGTATTTAAAGAGCTGCAGTCACTCCAGAGTAGTTTCCCATGTGGACATACACATATGTTCACACTCCCACTTACTTCAGTGTCTCTGAAATGAGAGTATTTTCTTTTTATTTTCCTTTTGGGTGGGTTTCTCTTTAGCAGCATTTGAAACTGAACTGTAAGGAAAGGACTACAATTCCAGAGAAAATAGTCTGATGCCCAAATGCTTCCTTTAGATGGCTGTGTCCAGGCAGCATCATCCAAACGAGTCACCCCCACCTGACTAGCTGCTAAAGACCAGCCCACTGAGGTCTCCAGCACAGCTCATCTCCTCCTACAACAGACTATTAAAATATGGCAGGGGAACTGCACCCCAAAGTGCCCATTCCTCTCCACTGACCACAAGGGTGTGTTTGTGCAGATGGTTCATAACAAAAGTGCCCCTGCAGGAAGAGATGATGTGCAGATCCACAAGGTCTCTCAGAAAAGCTTAAGGCATGAGCTCTGCCTTCCCTGCCCAGATGGTTTGTGTTGTTTCCCACCTGAAAATCACAGAATTACAGACTGTTTTGGAAAGGACCTCAAAGACCATCTTATTCCAACCCCCATGTTGTGGGCAGTGATACCTTCCAGTAGAGAAGGTTGCTCAAAGCCCTGTCCAGCCTGGTCTTGAACCTGTCTTGTTGGAACAAAAACTTCCATTTTTTGGTCATAAAATACATGAAAGCATTTACCAGTCCTATTCAGGGGACTGAATGTGTTCACTTGGTGTTCACTTGCATCTCTACTGCATAACTTCCCAAGCAGACAAGCTTTGCATAGGGTTCAGTATCCACAAAATCTTCCTCTGAGGAACTTCCATTATTTTTTCCTCTATAAAGACAATTTTAAAAAAGGGTTCAGATGAGTCAGAATCTGGAAGTTCCCTTCAGCCCATGTGCACATACGGCCAAAGAATTCACAATTCACACGAACAACACCCGGAGATAAGATTACACAGTGTGGGCGAGCATCTGTAATCCTCCACTCTGACCCACAAAGAGGGTATCTTTTATTATCCCATCTCGAGGCTATCAGTTCAATGGGCTGTGGTTTGTACATCCAGAGGTTTCTGCCCTGGTTTTCCTGACTGTAGCCAGGGACTGATGGGGCAGAGGTAAGACTTTGAGGGATTTTTTTTACCAGGGCATGCAGTGATGGGATGAGGGGGAATGGCTATAAATGAAAAGAGAGTAGATTTAGATTAGCTATTAGGAAGAAATCCTTTGAAGGGGGTGAGGCCCTGGCACAGGTTGCCCAGAGAAGCTGTGGCTGCCCCATTCCTGGAAGTGTTCAAGGTCAAGCTGGACAGGGCTTGGAGCAACCTGGGATGGTGGAAGGTGTCCCTGCCCATGGCAGGGGGAGGGACTTCCAATCCAAACCATTCCATGATTCCACATTCTTTTAAGGCTTCTCCCCTCAGGATGCATGTCTGCAGATGTGGGAGGGGGTGCACCGTGCAGCTCAATTTTCAGAATCAGGTATTTGCAGAAGAATAATGCAGTGGCATCTGAGAACTATTAAATCAATATTTAGGTGACAGCTTTTAGAATAAGCTTTCTGAGTGCACCATGGACATTAAGGAAACCTCTCTCTCTGTGCAGGCTTAGCGAAAGTCCAGAGAACAACTCCAGAGCAGGTGAGGAGGCAGCAGCCAGGACAGGGCCAAGCCTCCTGCCTCCTACCCCGTGCTGCTAACCACAGAGCATCCCCTCCCCTTTGTCAGGAAGGCTAATCCTGTAATGTGACTCTTGAGCAACGCTTAGGAGCCTAAATAGAACTTCATTCCAAAATAGCTCGTATGAAAATGAAGATAAGGCTCAACAAGTTGTAACAGATGCCTGTTAATTAGTCACTGTAAGGCACTTTCAAATGTGAGCTGTGTTTGGTGCACAAGCCATCCACAAAGGCTGCTGTCCCCTCTCTTCTCTGGGCTTGAGTAAGAAGGGATCAGCCTGGACACCCTCATGTCCCTCAAACTCCCAGCCTGGCTGCAGCAAGGTGATCCCTGCTTGCTTTCTAACACTGGGCTCAGCCCAGCATTAAAAAGGCAGGAATTTGGGTTTCACACTTGCACACAAATCCCAGCATCAGACAGTTCTGTGGGTGTAGGGCAACCTCAGGAAAAATCAGCCAGGACTTATGTGCCCTTATATAAGCACAGACAACACACACTGGTATCATTTTATTACTTTTGTCGTGATACTTGCATTTTATCTTCATTTATATCTCATATTTCTGAACCCAGCAGTAAACAGTTTCTCCCTCTTTCATAACCCTTAATGATACAGGTTCCTTTTTTCCCAACTCTTTCAGATTACCATTTAAATTAACTATATAAATCAGGCCCTGGCCTCTATTACACGGGAAAACAATTGGGTTCTGTTTAACTTAGGAATCTGCAGTGTTTATAGATAGACAACCCCGAAGGTAAGTTACTAAACTAGTTTCTAGTTGCATTGATCTGTTGCCAGAATACATAAATTATTAACTGAGAAGTAACTCCAGAGAGTGTTGTGTATTTAAGTTCATATTTGGTAGGGCTGGGGATAGGTGGCTTGGCCATAAGTAGACACTAGGAATATTAATCACTTTCAAGTAGAATTCTATATTTTAATTGCCGAGAGGAGACTTCTTTCTTTCAGTGTCTGAGTAAGAAACCTTTCCCTTGCTTAATTTAAGTTACCGCAATGCAATCCTCTGGGAAGACTCCCACTGATTTCCCTGGGGACTCCAGAATTGAGTCCATGGGAGTTTGACCATTTATTTTGGTTGATCAGAGTGCCCAGATCCCTCTGCCACCTAAATCTATCTCCCTTGAACTCCAGCTACTCAAAATTTAGTGTTCTGTCACTGGAGCACAACATGGAGAGTGAGATAATAGTGTTTTCCTCCCAAAATGACACGAGGCACTCAAAATACTTGACAGTGCCAAGGTCTGGGTGAAGAGCACTCTTTTCTGGTCTTTCATGTTAACCAGGAGGCTGACCCGAGGTTAGCTGTCCTCCAAAGCATGGAGGGTCACAGAAAATTTTGAAATAATTCCCTGGCTGCCTTTATGAGGACCAAAACAAGTCTTTTCTCGAAAATTAGGGGATGTCACTGGGGCTCAACACGTGTCCCTCAAGAAGCACAAGCTGAGAAAACACATTTGCTCTTTATCTTCCAATTCTCTTTAATTTCTGAGGTGTGGAACTTGGATCCTCTGGAGGCTAACAGGACAATAATATGTGGCATCCTGGCTGCTCCGTGGGGCCAGCCTGACTGCAGAGGACGGGGCTGTGAGGAATGCAAGCTGTCTGCATGCCACTCAGCCCCTGGGTGGATTCAGCACTAATTCCAACTTGCCTCTCCCACCTCCTTGGAATAAATTCCTTCCCAGCTGAACTGCACTGCAGCCAGCAGCTCAGAGAGAAGGAAGGTGACAGCCTGAGCAGGCTTGGTCCCAGCTGGGCAGGTATCACTCCACACTTGGCCTCATTCCTGAAAATCAGGGAAATCTAACATAGTCTCCACAGCATGGGGTACCAACCCACTTTCTACACAACAGGGAGAAATCCAAGTGTGATGACTGTCACCAAAAAGAAATTGTCTTGCAGGAACAGCCTGGAGCCATGAGGTGCCCCATCCCTCTGCTTGCAGCAGGTCCATCCCAAAGCAGCTCAGGGAACAGCAGGAGAGACATTTGCATGGGCAGCAAGTCAGAATTAAACAGCCACATCTTGTCCAGGCACCTATGTACAGCATCCCTGCTGTGAGAGAAGGGAGTTCCCCTTTTGTATAATCTTCACCCACGCCAAAAGAAAAGCACCTTTTTGGCTGTTCAGGTGCCACAAATATTTTTGCAAAGCCCTGTGGTTCTCTGCAGTTCAGTGTAAGCTTTAAACTCATCAGGACTTGGGATTTTTTCTGCTTCAGAACAGTGGGGGGCTGAAGGATGAAACCCATTGCCGTTGTTTGCACAGCACCTGAGGTTCTGAGGTTCATCCTCATGTCTGGATCCTCCTGCCTCTGGAGGCTGGTGCTGTCATTGAGCAATGTGGAGGTGAGGTGTGGATTTCAAGTGGATTGAAGCACTTAAATGACTTTAAGCAAAAGGGATGGACAAATTTGCAGGCTATCACCCAGAAAGTCCACAGAAATTCAAGAAAGGGACGCCAGTTATCTAAAGAAGTGTGACAGATCTCAGGCAAACTTTTCCTCACCAATGGAAAGACTGGCAAATTTTGTGGAGCTGAGTGCTGAGGGAATCAGTTCTGGATGCCCTGGTCATTTTATGTCCTTCTCTCACAGTTCCTTCTCTAGGGAGGCCCAGTCTTCTGAGGTGTAGCATGGGGCTTTGAAATTAAAAAGAGAAATGTCTTTCTTGTATTAGGCATCTATGGTTGCTAGAAATTGAGATAAAATTGGCCCTGCACATTCAAGAAATTCAAAGATTTGGTTTTGCAACTCTCAAAGGCCCACAAATTTAGTTTGATCTGGACATTTTTATTATGTAATGGTGTGGGTGATATCTGGACTGAAGTACTATCACAGGGTTTTGTGTTTTAGTTCTATTCCTCAGCAGCAGTACCAGGGTAAAGTGGGAAGTTTTGTGGTCTCAGTTCTGAGTATGTTGGTAGACACCTCCCTTGTGACCTTCTGCAAGTCACTTTATCCCTCTGCAGAAGTTCTCCTCAACAAAACAAGGGGGGGAAAAGCCTTTCCCTCCACCAGGAACAGCTTCTTGGGATGCTTCAGGGTATGAGAAGTTTGGAGGCCACCGAGATGGGGAATGGTCCAAGTGTTAAGGTCCACTTGCTGTGACTGAGGTGGAGCTGCAAAGGTTGAGGCAGATGTGAAGCTGAAGACACAACTGAGACAGAAAACCTGAATATTGTGACAATTTCTGCCTTGATCCTCCAGTTTCTCTCCCTGAAGCAGCAGAATTGTGGTTAAGTGCCATATCCACACAGCTTTTGAGGTAGTGAGCAGCAATCTCCAGAGATAAGGGGCAAGGCAAACACTCTGCTCTGTGAACTGCCTCTGCAGACAACTATTCTCTGCCTCATAAGATATTAATTACCAGATGTTAAAATTTATTTATTTTTCCTGAAAAAAATTCTGATGGCACAGAGTCTTTAGAAAAGAATGGAGGGAAAACCCCCCACAAAACTACTCGTTTAAAAACTCCTCTTCTCCCTCCAGTTTTTTAAATGCTGCTGGGTTGCTGAGCTGTGAAATATGATGTCTTTTTAAGAGTTCCAAGATTTTTGCCCAGAAGGAAGAAAATACTGTTCAGGTTTGTCTCTTGAGGATTTAATGATCACATCATAAATTTCTCTGGAGAAATGAAATAGCAGTCAGTGCGTAATATCCCATCTAATGCTGTTTTCCCCTCTTTTCTTCCTCAAAGGCCCAGCCTCTCTCTTCAGACCTCTGGGATTTTCTGCATAATGGGAGGATGCAGAGACACAGGGTGATGTGGCCTTCACAAACCAATTTGACACACTCAAATATTATTCCTGCTCCAGCTTAAATCTTCCTGCTTGATCTAAACCCCTCAGTGCTCTAAAAAAAAAAGCACTGTTCAGTGTCCTCAAAAGCCAGAGCAACTGAAATAAGGGAATTTTGCTATACAGCTGGTGTATGATAGTCCAAACATCTGTGCTTCTGCATCCCAGCACGTTTCAGAGGGATTCATCTTTTACTGGAAGGACACAGATAGTGAAGAATAATGATTTCCATTTTCTCCATCATCTCTGCGAGGCATGTGAACCCAGCCTGACTCTTTGCTCAGAAAAGCCTACATGGAAACCTGTGGAAGAATGAGACAAAGGGGCAAAAAGCTGTTATTTTTTTTAACCATCAGCCACCAGCCATGGAATCAGAGACTCACAGAATATCCTGAGCTGGAAGGAGCCCACAAGGATTTTTGAGTCCAACACTTGGCTCTGCACAGGGCAGCCCTAAGAATCCCATCATCTGAGTTCAGCTGCTCAGCTTCATTCCTGGATGCAGGCAGAGCTACAACAAACCATGCTGTGGTTTTTTTTTGGTTGTTTTTTTTTTTTTTTTTGGTTTGTTTGTTTGTTTGTTTGTTTGGGTTTTTTTGTTTTTTGTTTTTTTGGTGTTTTTTTGTTGTTTTTTTTTTCCCCAGAGTCACATGTAGAACAAAGGGAAAGTCCATCTTTGAGGTAGAAACACTCATCAGGCGATGGCCAAAATCAGTGTTTTAGTGCTGTCCTCCACACTTTCTCCACTTAAACTCTTCTTACCACCTTTAAGCTTAGAGCTTCTAGTTCTGGTGTTGGCTTTGCTGCCAGCCATGTGTCTTTACCCACCCTGCACCCAAATTTCATCATAAGTACTACAAAATAAGGAGGAAGGATTTATTATTTGCAAGAACATCGGTACCCTTGGGCTGAGGTCTCTCCCAACCTCAGGATTTATGCATTTTACTATTTCCTAACCACCAGCAGCTTGTGACTCTTGGCCCTTTGTTTCCCAGGCACCTTCAATGAAAAAAAGCACAAGACTCCCTTGTTATCTGATTCCTGCCTTGCAGCACAAATCAGTATTCAAGCTAGGTCCTGCTTTATCCCACAGTATTTTTAGGTCACATCTTACCCTATTTGCTCCTCTGGACATGGGTTATTTCCTTGTGTGAACAGGCTGACCTGGCCACTCACAGCAGCTACATTAGAGAACACCATGGAGAAGGTGAAAATGGCATGAATGTTTGAAACCCTGGCCTGAGATGGATGGAATGCCCTCCTATGCAAATCACCACTGCTGGTGTGTGGTTTGGGGGAGGAAAATGGCTGGGTCTAAAGTAGGGGGACCCCTGCCCTCTCCTCACACCCACCCAGTGCTGGGCTTCAATTTGCAAGGCAGGTGATGAGTGGGTTTAATATCTTAGGGAAGATCTCTCCTTTGTTCTCCAGGTTTCCTGCTGTCTTGATAGCCACAAATGCCACAGGCTGTGGGCATGGGCAGGAGAGGTGGTGGGTCCCTAAACAACCTTCTCACTGCCTGATGGGGCTTAGGACAGGTCTTCTCTCCTTCAGCCCTTGGGGGTTTGGTTTTCTTCCCCTTCCTGTGAGTCAACGTGCCTGATCACAAAATAAATATTGTACAATATTCCTTTGGAAAACACAGGGCATCGGTGCTGTATCCCACTCTTACTCCTCTGAATAACCCATTGCTGCACAGGGGCACACTGACCTTGAAGGACTTGTTGAATGTCAGGGTGGAACACCAAGCCTTGGATGCTGTCTCCTGACCACTGGCTCTGGCCACACCTTAACACAATAAAACCCAAAAGACACTTTACAGTGCACCTGGAGATGGGCCTAAGCCACAGATTCAAATGTGAATGAAGACAGAAGGCGTTTGGCTCCAGGGTTTTGGTTCTAGTCCTTAAATAAGCAATTTAATTTACAGCATGCCTGGCCCAGAGGAGCCTGTAAGAAAGAATCCTCCACCAGAAGTTACGGGTTTCATTTGGAAATCTGTGCAGGAGAGTCCTACAGCCTCTGCTATGAAAACATTGGGCCAAATCATCAGCCTTGTCATTTAAATCACTGCTGCAACACACTTTCACTTGACTTTGGCACACGGCATCTCCACACACCTACATAACTGTTTTATAAAATGCTCAGCCTGGCAGGATGCAATCCCAAAGGATAAATTAATAATAAGCCACATATACAGACACGAAATACTCAGAATTGCATAACAGTTCCAGAGATGAACAATCCATATCAAGTTGGAAAAAACTACTCTGTTTCAGATCCCCTGTCAATGGGCACATTCCTACTTTGTGCTGCCAATATTTGCCGGATTTAGTGTGGCACAGATAAGATGTGACTCATAGTAAAACAGGCAAACCCTGCCCAAACTAGAAGCATCCCATTTAGTGTGTTGAAAAGGCACCAAATTAGCTATTTCCTCAACATTTGCATAATTTTTTTTTTTCATGAAACACACTTCAGGGTGTATTCCCTCTTATAATCTTCTGATTTATTAATCTTCATGGCATGGGCATTTTCATAGTTCTGCCATGGTTCCTACAGGCAATAAGCATCACCACATCTAAACAATTATATCACCTTCTTCTCTTGCTTCCTCTGTAGCCTCCCAAAGCCAGTGCTCTCCTTCTTTTGGCAAAGCCTGATTTCCTCCCTTCTGCTCCCAACCCACCTGAAAGGAAAGGGATTAATATGGAGACAGCTGTGCTGGCTTCAAGTCTGGCTGTGTGGTGAGGAGAGACGGGATGGCTGCGAAATTCCCACAAAGTGGAGCCTCCTTCCAGCCAGGGCTTCTACTTGGCACCCTCCAGACGCCAGGGTGGAAAGGCAGGAACAGCCAAAAGCAGCTTCAGTCTCCTGTCAGGGCAAGGAAGGTGAGTGTAGGAGGCCTGGAGAGAGACAAGGCTCTGCCCAAGGGATTCAGAGTCAGTCAGGGCCTTTCTGCAAAGGGAATTTTACGGGCTGTCAGTAGGAAAAGCCCCACACCCCCATGGCCTCACAGTGTGCACATTTTCCTGAATGCACCCTGTAGGCTTTCTTCTTCAGGTGTGCCTGGCTGAGGTGCTGGGAGCTGGAGTGATCTCCTCAGGAGCTGAGGGGCAGGGACACACTCAGGTCCCCTCACTCTTTGTACCCATCCGACCACATGGACAGGTCCTCCTCCTTTTTCTGGACTGGCCTTTCAGTCTTGACACCACAATGCTGGCAGGGTCTCCAGATGGTCTCTATTCAACCAACTTCAGCCCTGTTCTTAATCGATTTTATGACATTTTCTGTCCTGGGGCAGAGCCATGGGTTTGAGTCAAGGTGGGTGTCAGGTCCCCTGTGTTTCTCCAGCACTTGGGGATGAATTTGTTTGAACATTTCAACCTATCAATGCCTGCTTGGAGAAGCCAGACCATGCCTGGCAAGCAGATTGTTTCAGAGCCCTGTTTTGTGAACGTCTCCTGCCTGGACCTGCTGCACAAGGGAAAATGGGAGAACAAGCTCACTTGGGCTCCTTGTGCTTGTTCCCAAATAGAAATTAGACCAAGAAACGAATGCACAGAGATGTCTGTGCCTGGAACACCCCAAAATCACACACTTTGAGTAATCAGAGCTCTCTTTACCACTGAGAAAAAAAAATAAATTCACATATTGGCTAAAAGCCAAGTCGCAGTGTTGGCAGCCAGTGCTGCTGATGCCAAACGAGCCAGTTTCCTGGCTGGCAATAACCAGCTGCATTCCCATCCAGAAAGCCAAACTTGCACCCAAGAATCAGAGCAAGCATGCAGGCAGCAAAGCAGGGGACTGTGATCCCACTAAGCACACAGCAAACCCGAGTTATTCTAGTGGATTTCTTCCAAGCTCCTGCCAATAAAACTAAATTCATAATCTGGCCTCTAGTCACTGCTTGGTTCCAGGGCCATGGAAATATTTTCTGCTTGCTGCTGGGTGAGGTCTCCTCACTGTGCCTGTCATTGGGATTTTTTTTTTGCCCCTCACAGTAGTGC
The DNA here is from genome assembly GCA_013397195.1 of Hylia prasina. Classification (NCBI taxonomy): domain Eukaryota; kingdom Metazoa; phylum Chordata; class Aves; order Passeriformes; family Sylviidae; genus Hylia; species Hylia prasina. The sequence continues at coordinate 88,510 of VYXD01016865.1, read as the reverse complement.
TCAGGAGACGATTGTAGACATAAAAGAAAAAAAAAAATAGAGCTGTTACAAAAAAAAAAAAAAAACCCAAAACAAACAAAAAAAAACCCCTACAAATAAAACCCAACCAAAAGCCAGCTCTTCTCTGTGATTTTTATCACAGGCAGACAGCAAACCCACACAACTGGGTGCTGGTGTCTGCCCATCTTGGGAAGAGGAGGGAAGGGCTGCTCTGGGTGAGGTGCCTACCTGTGCTGGCTGTGGAGGGGAGCAGGGCAGGAGAGTGTGGGCTGTAGCAGGGCCTGGCTAGTGGCAGCCCCCAGAGAGCCACGTGGTGGCTGCTGACACAGCGGCCAGCCAGCCCTGCTCAATCCTGTGCCAGCTGGATGAAGCCACCCCCGGGACCCAGGGGATGGAGCTGCGGCATCGAGGCTGCTCAGTGGGGTGGGCAGTGGGAGGTGTGTGGTCCTTGCCCAGCCCCTCTGCTGATCCCGTGGACATTTCCCTTCAGAAAGAGAGGTGATGGCCTCAAACTGCACCAGAGGAGGATCAAGCTGAACATCAGGAAGAATTTCTTCACTGAAAGGGTTGTCAAGCATTTGAACGGGCTGCCTGAGGAAGCGGTGGATTCAACATCCCTGGAAGTGCTCAAGAAATGGATGGACGTGGCACTCGGTGCCATGGTTTGGTTTGGCCAAAGGTTTGACTCGATGTCAGAGGTCTTTTCCAACTTTAATGATTCTCTGATTCTGCAATATTTGAGTGTATGGGGTGCCTGGTCCCAGCATCTTCATTCCTTGAACTGTCTTTCCTACTACCTCCCCGTGCTGTGCCTTCACAGTGCCAAGGCTGGAGCTTTAGTGCAGGTAAAACCTGCCCTGATGGTTTTCCATCAGCATTCAGCCCTGGCCATGCTCAAATCACACCAAGGCTGGCTGTCACTGATGCTGAGGGATCCAGTCCCCTCTTCCTGCCTCTCTGAGCTGGAGGGGTCAGGCTCAGACCCAGTGCAGACTCCAGGAATAAAGCTGGCTCTGCTTCACCTTGTGGCAGGCTGTTCCCTCTCCTCCTGGGACCTGACAGCCCTATTCATGGCAAATATCCTCATTGTCATTGGTGCCAGGCAAATCTGCACCGTTTGGGCAAGTGGCTTCAGGGCCACCTACTCCAGAGGGTTTTTCCTGGTAGTTTTGCTGGCACAGTGTGTACTCAGACAGGTCAGGTGGCTGTAGAGCTGTCCCCAAAGCCTAAGTGCAATGGCTTGCACCTGGGTTGGGATTTTTAACAGGGAAATGAGTTTCCATGACATTTGCCAAGAAACCTAGAGCAAATTGCATCCCCTCGTGCTAGACCTCTTCTGCTTCAGGCTGAAGGAAACCTCTGAGGGCGAAAGCAGAGGAGGACACAGAGTGATAGTCAGCTGTGCAACGTGCTGCTCTAGAGAGGGGTGAGAAATAATCCCATGTAAAAGTGACCTCTGTCAGTGCCCCCAGTACTCGCTGTGCCTGTGTGACTTTGCTGAGACAGGAGACTGAGGGTCCTTCAACAGTAGCAGCTCAACACAATTCGCAGAGCAGGGAAGCAGTTGTGAAAGAGTTTGGGAAGAATAAAAACCCAGATGGAAATTTCACTACCAATATTTATGAGGCAGAGCCAAAGGCTCTCACCAGGATTTGGGAAGACAAAGTCCTGTAGTGTCCCTCATGAGAGCACTGGGGACCTCAGCTGGTTTCCCTCCCAAAGCATGACGCCAGGCCTCTTGCACGATTCCCAGTTTCCACATGTCTTTGCTCATGTTTGCAGGCTTTTGAGAGTTGCAAAATTTCCCCTTCCACCGTCATCCCAAGGAGGGTGGACACTAGCACTGTTCCCAGCCCCAGGGTCAAATTGCTCAGCCTTTGAAGATATTTCCTTGGAGTCCTTGAGCCTGAGTTTCTTGGCCTCTTTGAAGTTTCCCCTTGATGTTAGTGCATCTCTGGGTGACTCAGTTCCCTCCCTGTCCGAGTGAGATCGGATCTTGTTTGCCAGCTTTGGCTTATATCACCCTGCTCAGATATGTGGTCTTGGGCCACTGAGTCCAAGGGCTCTGAATTTATGGTGGACCCTGCATGCACTAGCATCATCCCATTGCTTTTTCTTGGTAGCACATTTCCATGGTGCAGAGGTCTTTGAGGCATCCCTGCTTTCTGGAGGTGAAATTCTACAGCCCAGCTTTATAGGACCCAGGGCTCCCACCAACCATGAAAACCCTGATTTTCTCCCAGTTTGCTGTGTGGAACTGAAATGAGGATGAGAGAGCTGAAACACCTCTCCTAGAGCCATGAGGAAAATCCCTTTGACCTTTTTATTCCTCCTTCAGGAATGACTCCTTTGCTCACTTCTTTCCTGGAGATCTTTTCTAGCTGCAGTTGTATCCTGAGGGCTGTCATGGTCACCTTCAAGAGCAGGAATCAGCCTTGAGCTCTTCATACTGCCCAAGGCTGGCATGAGCTGCATGTTGGGTTCTGATGTCCACCCTGCAGCCACAGTGAGCATGCAGAGCTCACAGCCACAGAGCCAGGTTCAAGGGAAGTTATCTGACATCCATTCATTTAGGCCTTTGACCTGGGAAGGAATTTGCTGCGGGTCACAGGAAGCCAATGGATAATTCCACAATCCGCATCATGTCCCAGTCTTGCAGCATCAGCCTCTCAGGCAGGTTTTTCGCCAATGCAGATACTTGTGCACTTCTGGACAAGGAAACCAGTCCTTCAATTCAGTCTCCTTACACCCACTGACCCCTGAAACCTGGAATCTTTTTTGGAAAAAGCCAGGATTTAAATGCTGACAGCCAGAGGGCGGAAAGCAGAGCCCATCCCTCGCTCTGCTGGCACTGCTGGAATCAAGTGCCATGGAGTGAGGAGGACGAGATGGGGAAACCCAAGATAAACAGGCTCATTTTAGTGCTGGTATTCCAAGCCAGCAGTGACTCTGCTCCCACATGAGAGTAACCCTCCCTGAGCTGGGGAGCTGGACTGCTTGTGGAGCTACAACAAAGGGCTCAAACCTGTTTCCTCTTGGAACAAGATGAAGCGAACCGTCCGCAGCCCCATCCAGTGGGCAGGTTGTCATCCCCCCTCTCCCTGCCTCCCTCCAGAGAAGCAGCTCTGCTTCTCATCCACATCCACCCTCCCCTTTGAAAGCCAAGCTTCCTGCTCTGGGCTATTTCTGACCTACAGAGCCAGGCTGCCAAGCACCCAAGGATGAGCTGCCCAAGGGGGGGCTGGGGAGGCAGGGCAAAGACCTGGGGGGCTGGGGGGTCATTGAAGCAACTTTTCTCATTGAAACAAGGCAAGATCACAAAATCATAGAATGGTTTGGGTAGGAAGTGATTTTAAAGATCATCTACTTCCATCTCTCGTGATGCTTTCCTGGTCAGTCTTGTCCAAGCAGGCAAAGTTCTCCCTCCCCTGTCCCAAGGCAAACAAGGAATTGCCATTTTTTGGCCCTCATTTTCAGAAGTTCTGGTGTTTCTGCATGTGCACTTATTCCCTCCTATTCACACGGATGTATAACCAGGCAGCAGCTGTAATGTAATACCAGAGTCCTGTATATAACTCTGAAAACACCACTGGAGCAGCCCTATTATCGTGAGACCAATCTGAGCAGGAAATATTATCATTACCAGGGGGCATTATTTTTTCCAATCACACTTCATATCAGTTGTCATCAAACCCTGTGTTTTATATAGTGTTACAATAGCCACAGTTGCCATGAATTGTCTCTGGATGGACTGTAAGTATTAAAAACAAAATAAGAAGCATATGTTGGAATGTCTGAAACTAGCAGACAAAACTCAAGGCTTTGACGACGTTACGGGTTTTTTGGAAGGAGCCAGATTTTAGCAATAACATTCCACTTTTGTGAGTCTACCCACCAGCATCTAACCTGCCCTATAACATCTCACTCGAGTTTACAATTTCCTTCACCTCCTGTTCCTCTCTAATGTAAACTCTCTGGCTTTTCTCGAACGTGTGGCTTGGAAGAGGAATAGCTCCAGCCTCCCCGGTGCCAACTGGAAATCTTCCTTCACAGTGGACAAGCAAGAAAATAAAACGTACAATCTAAGGAAAGTGCTCATCCATAGCTCTTTTTTTTTCTCCCCCTGCTCCTGTTCTAGCTGTAGCAAAATGTCAGAGGCATGATGCACGCATTCCTTTGAAGCCATTCCATCGCCTGATGATCCATTTTGCTTACGAAAGGAATGTACGCTCAGTGCTGTGATTTTTGTTGGAAGGCCTCAGCAGCAATGGAATAACTGCAAGGAACACTGCCAGGTTTCCCCCTGTTCCCTGCGCATTCCAAAACATCCATCCAGCGAGCAATAAATAGCAAAAAAATATTAATTACCCAAAGGAAGAATTCTCTCCTGAACAAATATTGGCTTTGTGACAAGAAGGAGCTTGTGAAATGTGTGTTTGCCTACCAAGCCCACTCAGTCTATTTCTGATTCCCAAAGAACATAATGACCTGTGTGCCAGATTATATTTGGGCTTTTTTTTTTTTCTTTTTTTTTTTGCATGACCAGCAAGAACTGTAACAAACATTCAGGAAGGAAAACACTCCATTGTTGCTTTTGGTCTTATGGTGGGTTTTGTTCTGTGCTTTTAACTGTGCTTCACTTCTGGAGCTGCACAGAAACAAAATCCCTGTTATTCTTTTTTAACGAATTCACCAGTTCTCTCAGCTTTTCCTGAATTAATTTACTGCTTAAAAGTGTTCTGTAAATGAGCTTTGGAGAAATCAGTTTTGAGCTATTGTATACCACACACAAATACAGAAGCACATGTATACTTTTTTTAATATATATATATATATTCACAGGTACATGAGTAGGGGCTTGGTCCTGAGGCCACATGGCTTAATTAAAAAACACATAAATATATAAAAGCCTCCAATCCACACCCCAAAGCAAAAATGATGGTCCTGTGCAAAGTGCTGTGCACAAGGGTCAGTCTTCGAAGAACTCGTTGTAAGTGAAGGTGAGCAGATGATTTTTTTGATCCTGTGGCAAACACCACCCACCCTCATCCCTGCCAGCTGGCCTGCAGAGCTCAGCTCTTGGAGCTACTGCAAAGCAGGAGCTGTGGTGAGCATGAGAGTGGCTGAACTGGGCCAGTGCAAAGGTCCAGCCCGCCTAGAACCCAGCCCAGCCAAGCAGAGATGCCATGGGAGGGATGTGAGGTGCTGTCCCCAGGGTCTCCCCCAGCCCCCTCAGCCTTTCTCAGCTCAGGGCTGCCTGAGCTGGATGTGAGGTTTCTGTGTTTAAAAACCCTTTGCCTTCAACTTCTCCAATCTCCCTTGAACCTGCAAGCTGAGAAGTTTCTTGCAGACTGGGAGAACTGGGAAAAGGGGATGTTTCTGCTCCCACTTTGGTTTGCTGGATGCAACCCCCTTCTGCAAAAGGAGTGTAGGTCACCCTGCTGCAAAACTCCCAGGGCATTTCCCCAGCAGGTCCTACAACCCCCACAGGCTACTTCCCTTTGTAACAGGCTCAAATCTCTTGGTGTGACAGGAGCTCAAAACCATGTTGGCATTTGCTCCTTGCCTCACTTGTTTGGGGGCCATTCTTTTGAGAAAACAAACAAACAAACATACAAAAAACATCACTTGGACAGGCACTTGGAGGAAACCAGGAGGAAGTTCAGGTCTGTGTGGCCCCAGAGCTTGGTAACCACAGTCCCAGGACATGGAATGCCAGCGCTCTCCTGCAGAACAGCACAGCAGTGACATTTGGAGTTTAAATAAAATTATGGCAGCCTTCCTGAAAGCAAAGCCTGCTTTCAAACACTCAGAGGAGACCACCCAGAGAAGACATGCCTGGAGTTCCCCATGAGCAAATCTCTTACATCCTAAGCTATCCCTCATCTAAGTTGCCCAAGGCAGGACAAGATCCATTCATAGGTTGTGCCCTTCCCTGCTGCGGGGAGCCGGTTGTATTGTAAAGGCAGTCAGCAGTTAGGAGCAGTTACATGGAATTATTTATCCACATAGAGATCTTTTCATGAACAGAATAGTAAATCTTTTCATTCAACAATTTTTAGACAAAAGCTATTTGTTAATGTGACATTTTTCAGCTGTATCAGTGCAAACATCCATCCATTTAGTTTTTCACACACAGAAAACTTCTTTCTTGNGAATGAAAACTGGACGTATTTTGGTTGTTGTTGTTGCTGTTGCTGTTTGGGGTATGTTTTGCTGGAAAATATAAAAAAAGGTCAAAATAAGATGATGCTGTGAGTCTTTAATTTAGGGGAAAGGTCATTTTTAGCCATCTAAAATCACTTGATTCGATAAGTGTTGCCCAGATCCAGTGTCATGCTTTGCTAATCAGATTTCAGGAGGCATTCAGCACAGTAAATCACACTGCCATGTCTTATCAGCCAAACTAAACATTGTGGTTCCACCATGAGCAATATCACAACTGGAATACTCTCCACAGCTGGGTCTTGTAGGACCCTGGGCATGCTGCTGGTTTTGGGGGATGTGCAGAAAAGAGGAGCAAAAAGACAGGGAGACCAGGAAAGGGATTGCAAAGGTCAGTAATATTCATTGGGATTCTTCAGGGCTGAGATGCACCCCGATTTATCTTCCTTTCCTCACCTTCCCCACAGTGACTGTCTAATGGGAGGAACGCCATCCTCTCTGCTTGTCATGTTTGCTCTGGATTTGTGCTGTGGAGTTACAATTTCTGATTGCTGCCTTTTTTTCCCCTGTGCTTGTCCACCCTTTTAACAGGATTCTTTCCCCCTCCACCAGCAGACATGAGAGTGGATTACAAAGTGATTTAGCTGGAAAAACTACCAGGAAATGAAACAAACAATTGATTAAATTGTTTTCCGCACAAAAATCCAAATTCTGTCTTGAATTTCTAGAGCTGGAATACCACGCAGGGGATTATGTACAGTTGCCTCCAACCGCTGGGTATTCATCTTTGCTCCTAGTGTGTTTCTCTGATCATCCGTGGGTTGTAGCAGAAGATAAATTTCTTTCAGTTTGATGCTATTCCTGGGGCTTCTGTGGCATTCCCACACAAAGCTTTAATTGTCATAAACACCTTGAAATTTGTTGCACATAAAGAAATGAACTGATTTGATAAACAACACTCATCGCACCAAAGTAAGCACAGACTTGATTTCTATCACGCAAAATCAGATGTGGTGTCAGAGTCAGAATAGCAAACAGGAGGTTTCATGGGAAAGGCTGCTTGTTTGCACCAGGTAGGATGCCTTTGAATATTTTGGGTGTGACTCATTCGGCAAGAGGAGACACCCAAATCGCCCATCTGAGCAAGTCTCCCCAGTCTCCCTTTGCAGTCACTGGAGATCTCATCAAGGGAGACTGGAACTCCTCCACAAGCAGGCACCTAAACCTGGCCTGATGTCCTGTGCTCTCAAGCCTGACCATGGCAGTTGTCCCTGGGTTGTAAAGCGTGATGAGGTGAATTTTTTTTTCGTGTTGGAGCAAATTCTAGTGTTCTGGCATGCTGCAGGGCATGTTAGCAGCAGAAATGATAAACCCAGACTTTATGCCTCTGCAGAACAAACCTCTTGGTTCTGTGTCAGGTTTAATCCCACCCAGATCTGTGTTCAGTGTGAACTTTCTTATTTGATGCTATGTATTTGTGGACACTGGTGGTTTTTCACTTTCCCATCACTCAAGAGCTTGCACCCTTAGCTTGCTCAGGCTGCATGCAAAGCCTTGACTCTGCAAGGAAGATTTGGCCAAAATCTCACTGTCCTTGGTCAAACTTTGAGTTGGCAGATGGGTATCTTTGGGGTAAGATATTCCCCTCCCTGGTCCTGGTGTCCAGCTGAGTTGGGATCAGAGATTGTCTTCTCAGGACACCTCAGGCACTGGGGGAAGGACAGACCTCTTAAAATACAGACTCCTGAAGCCATGCAATGGTTTAGGTTGGAAAAGACCTTTAAGATTGTCAAGTCCAGCACTGCCAAGTCCACCACTAAACCCTGTCCCTCATTATCACAGCCACACATCTTTTATGCACCTTCAGGGATGATTACTCCACCACTGCCCTGGGCAGCCCCTTATGATACTTGACAACACTTTCAGTGAAGAATTTTTCTCTATATCCAATCTAAACCTCCCCTGGTGCAGCTTGGGGACATTTCCTTCTCCTATTAGACACCCATGGCCGTGGGGAAGGTGAGGACGTGGAGCTAAGGCCAGATGGATCTCCATCAAAGGATTAATTCCTCTGCTCTCCAAGATTCAAGGGGAGTAACCTCCTGTCTTGCCAGCAGGAAAACATCTCTTTTTGGCCAGGGCAGTCCTGTGAACCTCTTGGAGTAGTCAGGAATTGCAAGGAGGAACAGGTCTGGTTTGGCTGAAAGATAAATCACCATTCCCAGCTGGCCCCTGGAGCTGTCAATGCCCTGACCACACCTGGGCATTTCCAGGAAAATGTCCAGTTTTCACCCATGCACTGTTTTGAAATCCACCAAAATGCCTCCATCACAATTTCCACCTCCTGCTCTTCTCCTGTGGTGATAATCTGTGTTTGACCTGCACAAAGACCTCAGGTGCGGCATGGATTTTCTCCTGCTAAGGCAGAGACAGCCTGTCTTATCCCTGTGTCCTGCAACCTCTAACACAATGTGGTGTCACCATAAATGAACCTGAAATTCATGGAGCATCAGACTTTGTAAAATCCAGCCTTTACCCAGCCTTGTATTCTGAATAGATTAGGGTGTTTAGGGTGGGTTTTTTTTTGGGGGGGTGGTTTTTTTGTTGTTGTTTTTGTGGGGTTTTTGGGTTTTTTTTAAACAAAAGGAATCCTAACCCATTGAAAAATGTTAGAGGGAAATTGCAAATGTTATGCTTGTCTGAACAAGAGTCACTCCGGGGAACACACTACAGACATACTAATTTCTGAGAGATTCCCCCCACCTTCCCCCCATCCTGTGTAACTCAGACAAGGAATGTTCTGGTTTAGCTTATATTCTCATCTTCTAATGCACACACACTGCTTATCAGAGATGCACTAGTTAAGGTGGAGGAAATTAAGGTGACCTCTACTAGTTCAGGTCTTTATGCAATTTGAGATGGTCATTAGTCACATATCTTGGCATGCAGTGAATTAAGGGCTCTGACTTACAGAGTATCTCAGCCCTTTTGTTTTGTATTTTGCTCTCCTTTGTGTGGCTGAACACCCAAGAAGGTTGTTTTATTCATCTGAGTCGTTAAACTGATTGCTTTATATAATTTAAAACAATAATATACAATTTAAAAATCTGTATGTCTTCTCTGGCTCTTTCAGCTAATTATGTGTGAAAAGTCCTTCCAGACTTGGTGGGAAAAATGTTTCTCAGCTATTAATCAAGCCATTGATTTAGGAATTTTGCTCAGGGAAAGAACTTAGCCCTCACACAGGGAAGGGACCATAAATCTGCAAGAGGAAGAACTTCTGGGGCTCTGTTACTCATCCTCTTCCTGCCTGTGTGAATGAAGTGACTTTTGCAGACCAGATGCAGCAGTCGGCACCACAAGAGTGGCAGGGAAATCCCTGCTTTCCTCTCGGCATGAAGGAGACACAATTTGAACATGTTTGGCTGCAGCCAAGGAGGAAAAGGTGGAAAACAAGGTAAAAATCACCCCTGGGCTCTGCAGTTGTGCTGACACACAGAAAATGGGCAACAGAAAATGCTGCTGTTCATAGAATATCGTGGGCTGGAAGGGACCCACGAGGATCATCGAGTCCAATTCCTGGCCCTGCACAGGGCATGCCCAAGAGTCACACCGTGTGCCTGGGAGCATTTTCCAAAACAAATCTTGAGATCTGTCAGGCTTGGTGCTGTGGCCACTGCCCTGGGGAGTCTCTTGCAGGCTTGGTCCACCTTCTGGGTGAAGAACCTTTCTCCTAATAAAGTGATGGGACACCCACACTTGTACCACACACGGGTCTAAATGCTGCACAACAAGAGGCCACCACACTTCCCTTTGCAACACACCTGGACCCACACTACCTTCCTAATGCCAGGGCTTCACAGACCACCTCCTCCTCCACGCCCTCACCCCACCCTGGTCAGTGTTTTCACCAAGGCTGAGGTGCCCCAGGGAACAAAAACCCAACAGAAAATCTTGGTAACTGCAAAAAGGAGCAGCCAGGAGTTGTGGGGAATTTGTGCCTTTATGGCCAAAAAGAGCTGTGCACAGCTGATTTGAGTGAGTTATCTCACTGTTAAACAAATCTTCCTGTTTGGGAAAACATTGCTCAAGAGCAAAAGGGCCAGTAATTGCTTTTAGAAGCTGATTTTTTTGTGTGGGCTTACACACTTTTTGCCTCTGTCCTAAGAAACACAACTCCCACGGACTTACTAGAAATATTAAGAACTAGTGACTCAATTTCTAAGAATAATTTGGGGTGTTTCTATTTATAGGTATCAGCCCTAAGCTCAAAAGCACTGGCAACACCCAACCATCTATTTTTCCATTGTGCTTTGATATCACACTGAAATAGCCTGGAAATCAACACTTTCCACCATTCCTTGTCTCTGGATATCTGCACTTTCCAATCCAGATAGCTCACAGCACTCAACTGCTCAGGAAGGGACATGACCCATCAACTATTTTCAGGAAGTGCCTGGAAGCCCAGTTTAAAATAGAAATGGAGGTGCTGGTGGACAGATGCAAAGTTGTCCTTCTGTGTTGGATTAAAGACATTAAAGAGCATTTCTGAAGGGCAGCTGGTGGGCTGGAAGTGTCACTGGTGGAAAGGGTGTGGGTAAAGGAAGTTCTTTTGTGGGGCTGAGGATGGTGAGGCAGAGGATGGAGAAGGAAAGGATGGAGGGACAAGGCAGAGCGTGCAGAGGTTGGAAAGACAGGGCATGGATAAGCAACCTTGAAATTATTTCTACTTGCAACCAAAGTATCTTCAAGGACATCCCTAAAGATGAATAATCAGACCTACTCCAATAACTTTTGACCCTACTTTTTAAATGTGACCCATGATTTTTAGAGGAGAGACAGAAACATAGAATCACTAAGGCTGGAAAAGCTCTCTGAGTCCAATCCTTAACCCGTGACTGCCAAGGTCACCACTAAACCCTGGCCCTGAGTGCCACACCTACATATCCTTTAAATCTCCCCAGGGATGGTGACTCCACCACTGGCAGCAGTTGCCACATACCAAAAAATTTAGGCTAGAAAGTCACTCTTGACCATTTAGACCAAAGGAATCAGTAGTGTGTATCTGTGACCAAATAATGAAAACAGACACCTAAACAGGATTTAAAAACTCTGCAGAAAGAAGAGATATCTACATGTTACAGGACTCTCCCAAGCCATTTGGTGTCCTTTCTTTAGGATTATAACACACCTATAGCTTTAGGGCAAAAAACCTGCATGCTCCTGTTTATTATGTAGAGGGGCGATCCCATTGGGAAGGTGTTGGGGGAGGGATGGATGCACTTCGACCTCCAGGGTGCTCAGCACGGCATCCCCACAGCCCCAGCCATTCCCAGCTCACTGAGATGAGCCTACAGAACAAACCCTGAACGTTCTCTCACCCTCCCTCCCCGCTGCCCTGGGCTCGGGGTGAGAGGCAGGATGCCGGATGTCAGCTCGTGACTCATTCTCTGGGAAATTGAGCGTGGTGTGGCTTTCTGAGGAAACAACCCATGAGTAAGGGCTTTTTTCTTTTTTTCCCCTCACTATTTTTCCCCCTAACTTCTTTTTTTTTTTCCTTTTCTCAGTTTTTTTTTTTTTTTTTAATTATTTTTCAAAGAGAATTGGGCAATGCAGAACAGGTTACATCAGTTTGTCAGGGAAGAAGGGCACTGCAAGAGCCACAGTGCTTCCCTCTCACTCAGAAGCCACAGAGTTCAATGTTGTGGTTGGGGGGGTGTTTCTTTCACAGGTTATAAAAGCTCATTTTGAGCAAAAAGAAATAATATTAAGTAAAACAGTTCTTTCTCAGAAGCCATTGTCTCTCCTGAAAGGATGGATTTGAACAATATTATTTTAATCAAGTGTTTGGCTGCTGCAGGATGCTGTAAGGAGGCTGGGATACACATGGATCAAAACAGGTTTGAACCAGCTTTGCAAAACCAATAATGTGTACTTCCTTATAGGGCTTCAATATTTTTTTTTTAAACAGTTCTGCTTAATTACTGGTTTAGATGGCAAAACCAGTCCATCTCTGATTTTTAGGAGAGATGAAACAAGCCTTCCAGTAACAGCACCCCCCTGCCACACCAGGTACTGCAAACCTGTTGCTATTAGGAATTATTAGTCAAGTAGAGACTGTCAGTGGCCTAACATGCCTGGATGGGTTACACTTTTTGTGGGAATCCTCTGCTCAACATCCTGTCCGAGCATCCTCCTACCATCAGCCAGCCAGCCTGACCCAGAGGCTGCTTGCTGACTGCTCCTGGGCATGGTGACATGAGTTAGCACTGTCCTAACCCTCACACAAGCTCATTTTGGCTGTCATAGGTGAGCCACGAGCCCCAAAGTTGAGAGAAAAGGGGACTCCAAGAGGGGCTGAGCTCGGTATCGTGGGGACCTGGCACCTGTCAGCAGGGAGGGTCTCAGAGGTGATGTGAGCCCACAACCCTGTCCATGGAGAGCTGGGGCCCTCCCAAAGAGCCCTCCCAGTGGCATTTCCCAGAAACAGAGCAGAAAGACAAGAAAAAGTCGACCAAGTTTTGTAATAGGTGCAGGAAGACTGGAGTAGCTATTCCACCTAGTCACATTATGCCCAAAGAAGGGGTTAAAAATAAAAGGGAAGGGGTCAGGGCTGGGGGGACATCCCTGTGACAGGACAGCTTCAGTTAGTGTGTCTGGAGAGGGAGATTGTGACAATATCCCCCCAAATAACTACCCAGCTCTTGCAGGAGACGTCAGCCCACTGTCAGGGCTGGCACAGAGGTGGTTAAGGTTTGTGCAGGTGTTTCCCTGTAATAGGCACTGTCAGGTACCTTTGCAGCCTTGATGACCATCTGGTTACTATAAAGAATGGTTTATGGGATCTCATCCTGGCTTTTGATGACTATAACATAAGTATTGAGGGCCTGCAAGCTACAGCTTCATAAAAATAACAGCTTAATAATGAGAACAACTTTCCCCTTCCAGAACAGGGCAGATTCAGGTGTATATTCCCCTTCCATTAGGATTGTAAAATGAGACAAAAGAGACCTAGTCATCCAGGAGGTGGAAAAACCCACAATCCCACAAACTTCTTAGAACTTAAGCAAGGTGCAAGCACATCTCACAGCCATCTGCAGAGCAGGACTGAATCCCAGCCTATAACATGAAGGGGAGACTAAGGCACAGAGGTGTGAAACAGCTGGAACAGCATCATCCAGGCAGCCAGTGGTCAGCACAGGAACCTCAGCTCTCACCCGCTCCTGCACTCCTGTAATTAAAGACAACAGCACAGCTACACAAGGGCTGTCACCTTTTATCATGGCTCTGTCTTGATCTTTCAAACTCTTTTTTGTATTTCCAAAAAGCACTAACTCTGTTCGGTTCCAGTTTTCTCAGTGGTTTTTAGAATATCAGGGCAGTTTGTCAATACATGACTTTCTCCTTTCAGGAAATGCTTGCTGTGTCTGGCCCAAAATTGTGTTATTTTCTCACAAAGGTATGGAGGACGTTCTGCTATGCATTTCTTCAGGACACTGAAATTGTGGACGTGTAAAATCAATGTTTTGGAGGTTTTCCTCGGGCATTCCTCTCAAAAATATTTTCTGAATTTGCGCTTACAAAAAAAAAAAAACCCAAAAAACCCCAAAACCAAACCAGAACAGAAAACAAAACCAAACCAAACCAAAACAAGACAAACAAGAAAAGCTCCAGAATTTTTTCATGCAAGTATTTTGAAGGAAAATTGAAATTCAGGTATCTGGATATTTACAGGCAACAGAGACATAAATTTCACCTGAAAACAGGTGTCTAGGACCATCCTTTGGAGGCACCTGTTTCTACAGAGTGGTGGGCTGGACAGACAAGCCCAAGGCTGACCCTTGGAGAAGTGGGATCAGCTGGAACTGCAGCCTCCCATGAAGCAGGGTCATCCAAGCACCTGGTCCTCCTCTAACCATTCTTTTGCAAACCAATCATCAAAAAGTGGAGCCACCACGAAAACGACGCCTGACCAAGAGCCAGGGCGGGCTGGGGGCTCCAGCCTGATCCTCACAGGACTCAAGCCCTGCTTAGACAGCACAGAGAATAGCTCCTTGCATGGGGGGTTTGGTGGTCCCAGAGGCAGAGGGTATCACTCCCATCCTTTACCTCCCAGAGAAAACTCCCTCTCTTTTTCCTTTTTAGAACCAAGCCAGCTCCTGATGTCCTGAGATGGGCTAGGGGAGCTCTGGAGTGGGTCAAGGCACTGGACACCATTGGCTGCACATCTGGGAGGAGGTGGGGCGGGATTATCTTTCTTATGCCTCGGGTTTGACCTCTTTGCCAGCAGATTGTTCTGATTTTCCACATGGAGGGATCTAGGGACGCTCTCGAAAGTTCAAACTCCTGGTGCCTTCCCTGCCGGCAGCAGCAGAGCTCTGGGCTCCTGCAAAGCCCTCACAGGGAGCTGGGCTGCACAGCAGCGTCACTGACCCACATTGCTTCATGCACAAATTTGGATGTTTCATGGTTTTTTTACACTGGCCCATGCTAGTCAGAAATTTCCATGGAAAAGAGGGAATTCGGCTTTGCATTTTCTTTCTGTTGTTGTTTTTTACCACCTCGCCAAAAGACCTGAGGGAAATTGCTGAGATGATTTCAAGTCGAAGCAATTCAATTTTTCTTATTGCAACAGAATTTTCTTGCAAAATTTGCAAGCAATTAGCAACCAAAAAGCTTAACAAGTGAAAAACAAGAAACGGTTGTTTCTTTCAGATTTTTCCTCAGCTCAGAAAAGCAAAATATTTCCATCTTTAGTCAACCTGAATTCATACTTTTTTTTTTTTTTTTTTTTTAACTTGCTTGAGTCAGCCAGCAAACCTGAAAGATCAGCTCTTTGCACAGCTTCATCTGACAACCTCCTTGACTTCCTCTGTGCTGGTTCAAAACCCTGCCACTTGGCTTAGCCAAGTATTGTCCATCAGTGCAGCACAACACAAAGCTATAAAACACGTGGGAATATCACTGTCCTTCTGCCCTTTCCAGCTCAAAGGAAGCACTGGGGCATCTAAAACCAGAATTTCCCAGCCCGTGGCTGGAGCACAGAGTCTCTAGAATCACATATCTCCATAACAGGTCTGACCCAGCACAGGAGTGCTCTGTGGCATGCACGTTATTGCTCCATCTGCCCTGGCTGCAAACATTTATTATTCTCTGTGACACACGCTGTAAAACTGCACTGAGGGAACCACGTCTAGTTAGTAATTTCCATTCAGATGAGCTGAAGGAATTAATGAATTTGGAAGATCTCAGATCTTTGGAGATAGGGACAGGCGATGGCACGCTTGAAAATAATCACCCTCAACTGTGCACAAGCTTGAAACCACCCCACTAATGACAGGCAGCCAGAGTGCTTATCGGGGCAGAGGGAGAGCTCAAGCACCATTCAAACTCTCTAATAATGGTAAATGATTCTGCAAACGCACGTGTTCAGGGCTCGGACTGCTTCCAAAGCTAAGTGCTTATGAAAACTTGTGGAACAGTGAAAACAGTGGAAGTGCTCCACTGGTTTTAAATCACTGTGCAGGGCTGACTGATTTAAACTACCAGAGCACTTCTCTTTTCCTGACATTTTCTTTTCTCCCCCCCCACCTCCCCTTTCCCTTTTTTTGTTTTTTCCTTTCTTTCTTTCCTTTTTTTTTTTTAATGCACGCTTCGATTTGGAAGCAAGTCAAACACTTCAGTTTAGCGGTTCAAGACCATATTGAACCAATTTAGAAATATGTCAAAAAAAGAAACAGTAAATTACAGTTTAAAACCCTTGTGTTTCAGAGCATTTAAGAAGCAGAGGCTGCAGCTAGAGCAGGGATGTACTGACAGCAGGGACGCTTATCTGTTTGATCACATACCTACTGCAGGACAGATCTGCCCATGTGCTGCTCCCTGCCCTGCATCTTTGATGTGCTGACTTTTTCCTCTGATCCTCAGTGGCCTCTTGCTATAACTGGAAAAATTCCTCCATTGTAAGTGCAGCGTTAAAAAGGGCCCGAAATTTAAGTGCTGTGCACGGGAATGGGAAAGGATGCATCCCTCATACACGGTTTTTAAATGAGCAGTGTCGGAGTCTTGGCAGCCTCCAACACTGACAGCATCACAACCCAAAAGTGAAACTTTCTGGTGGATTCATAACTCTCGAAAGGCAGAATAAAACTGAAGCAGGCTGCATAAATAATGGAAAAGTGAATTAGACTTTAAAAATTCTGTCCTGTTTAATAATTCAGAATGATTATAACATGCTGAAAGGAACTTTTTTTTAATTACTTCTAGCCTGGCAATCTCCCATTAGTGCACACACACATCTCCATCAAAAATCATCAGCTAACAAGAGCTGCATTAGCGCGAGCCAAGTGGCAAAGTACATCCCTTTGGATGTTTGTTCACACCAAGGACATGCCCTGCACAGCCTTCCCACATCTACAGTGTTTGGGGTGGAGGAGATGCCATGGCCCCCAGGATCACAGCCCTGCCCTGGCTGCATAAAACATTCAAAACAAAACTCCCTGGGAGCCCGTAAATCGGAGCTGCTTGTCCCCCTGGCTGGGACACGAGCGCACAGTCCCGGGCACGAGCTGAGGTTTCCCTCTCATGTCATGTGCTGAGGCTGAGGGACTGATACAGCCACAGCCAGTGGGGGAATTGAGGACATTGGGAGCACACCAGGCTGAGTGCTGAAGGCAATATCAGCAGAGCCTGAGCAATGACTCCTCCGTCCCTAAAATGATGGCAATCCTTGTTTAGTGACTCAGGCTGTGCACCCTCCCTTAGGATGCTGTAGGTAGAGAGAGGTGTTGGCTGCTGCTGGTGTTGACTCGTCAGTGGAGGCTGAAACACAGGCAGATCATCAGCATTGCCATCACCCAGAGCCACGTTTTCCTCCGACCAGAGCAAGGAGCTCTGGTGGTGAGAGCAGGGAAGCATTGCCCAGGTGATGCTTTCCATGAGACATGGAACCAAATGGCACGTGGGTGAGGAGCAAAGCTCTGGAGATATCAGAAAGGAGGAGAGCAGATGGCAGGAGATGAGAGGTAGGTGTTAGGATTGATAGCTAAGAGCTCTAGGTGGCTGAGTCCAGCTGAGTCACAGGCACTGGCACGGCTGGAGGTGATGGGACAGCGGAGTAGCCGAGGAGTACATGCCGGAGGAGCAGGAGAAAATGCACAAAGGACTCTTTTGTACTGGGAGGTAAGCCTGGCTCCGCTTGCAAGACTCAGACCTGTGGTCACAGGAGCCAGGCTGTGCTCTGAGGCTGCAGCAGACTCATTTAGCATTTTGAGGGCCCTAATTTACAAGCAAATATAAATACTGGCCACCCACAGAATATACCCAGCTCCCGTGGCAAAGCTGGTGGGTGGGGAAGCATGGCCACCCCTTGGCCACTGCCTTCCCTGTGCCATCTGCCTTGCTGTTGCCAGGCCCATGATGGCCATCTGCCTTGGGGCTGCCATGGAGAAAGTTAATTATATTTTTTTTGTAGAGTTGGCACGGCAGCTGGAGATGCCAACCCAGCAGAAGTGAATAAATCACACCCAAATTCCATTGCCAGAACTCAAAGGGAAGTTGCTCCTGCATTAGCCATGCTTCAGCCCCACCACACTAGCAAGGAGAAGGCTTTCCAAGTGTTTAGGAGCTGTTGCTGTTTCATGCTTAGGCTCTGCCATGATGCCTCTGTGTGAAGGAAGCTCTCCTCTCTCAGAGGGTGTGTGGTGGGGCAGCCGGCTTCAAATCCTGCCTGGACTTGCTGGGGGACAGGAGGAAACACCCCTTCACCTGATATCCCAGTTCCCACATCCATCAAAAAAACACACCATTCCCACTTCCTTTGAAAAATGCCTCAAGCAGGAAAAAACAGTGTAAGGACAAAGTACAAGAGAAACAGAGCTTTTTTTGGCTCTGCTAAAATGCTTGTGAGACAATGCAGCTGTGCAGGGGCACTGGACAAATCATTTTCTTTGCAAAACCTCCCCTTTTTGTACCAACCAATATCCATTAGCCACCTTTAGCCTAACCACAACTCACAGACATCCTCACTACCACCACTGGTACATCAGCACAGACCTGAGCCCAAACTAAGCATCTTTCCTTTGGCTCCCAGGGGGTAGAGAAGCAATGCCACACTCCTGCACCATTCCAGGCTGGCATCCCTGCAATCACCACCCTGTGCTGTGCTGACATAACTCTGCATTCTGCTTCACAGGTGAGCCTCCAGGGATCAGACCTTTCCTCCCCTGTGATTTTCAGGGCACCAAACATGTTCTGACAGATACTCAAGGGTCCTGTTTTCATTTAGGTCTAGAGGAAGCTGCGTTGTCCTCACACAAAAGAAGCACCAGGGTATGGATTAAACCCTCTCAAGAGAAGGGAGTTTTCCAAACTGCCTCATAAAGGGAGCAGCACATTGTGAGAGAGAAAGCTCCTTTGTTTTGGATAGCAGCTGTAATCTCCACATCAAGCACGTTGGAATTCGTAAGTGGCCATTTAGCCATATTCTGACAGCAGAACAAGGAACCTCGGGGCGGCAGCCAGGCCTATTTATAGAGAGGAGGTTTGAGGTAATATCCTCACCTTGGATGCACTGTCTCCACTTAAGAGCCCAGCTTATGAGGGAAAGTGATGCCAGACAGGCAGCCAGCAAGGAAGGAAAAGAGTCACAGCTCACTCTGCCTGGCTTGCTCTGCAGCAGAGCAAATTACATTTTACAGCAACAATAGAATTCTCTGAAAACTCAGTTTCTTCCCAGGCCTAACAAGAAAAGGAATGGCAGAAGATAAACAGCTGGAGAGATCCCCCAGGCCGAACCTGCACGAGCTTATCAAGTTAATGTATCACTGTTGTCACAGCACAGGAGCGTTGGGAAATCAAGAGCTGCCCAGGAGGTCAGAGATCTGCTCACAAAATGTGCTGACCTTTTTCTTGTTGACGTTACTGATGACACCCAATGGCTTAGGAAAGCTCGTGGGACACTCATTGAGTGTCATCATGAATCGGGGCTGTGCCCCCAGATTGCATCAAATATTGATGCTCTGGGGCCTCTGAGGCCAAGGCATGGGGTGAAGCTCAAGCAGTGCCAGCTTAGGTGTCCCCTACATATGGGCTGGGATCCAAGTCCAGCTGAAATCACAGGGCTGATCTGGGACAGCTGAGAAATGTGGATTTTTCCAAAACAAACAGGAATTGGTAACCCATGGAAAGCACGAGATGGGGAGAGGACACCAAAGTGGTGGTGAGATACCTTTGGTTAGCAGAGATCTTTGAAAGGCTGTACTCAGAATAACAAGCTGTAGATATGATATTTCAAGGGTAAACTGTGGCTGGAAACAAGGCGTAGTGGGATGAGATTCAGCTCACAGACAAAAAAAAATTCTAAGTGTAGCCATTTCATTTAAATTTATTGCTGTAGGTCAGCTACAGGCGCTGCCTGGAGAGGGATCCCACTGGCCCCAGGTAAATGGTTACCTGCACAGGTGAGGTCTTTATTCAACACTGATTTTTCCAAAGGAAGGATGTTCCTTTATATTGGCTCTTAAAACCATGCCAATGCACCTTGAACTTTTAGGTCATACCTGTAATTAACCTGGTTATTTCTGAAGCTTCTCCTCCAGGGAAGAAAGATGCTTTCCCAGTCAGTATTTTATTTGTCAGGTAAGGAAAAGAGGAATATGTATGGGAATATATGTTTATAAGAATATCAATTCTAACATCAAAGTTGCTCTAAGGAGTTTTAAGAAATTTCCAACAGCGCATGGCCATGGGGGAATACCCCTCTGAGACACCTCTGAGTCATTCTGCTCTCCTCCAAATTAAAGTTGCTGCTGCTGCTGCAGGGACAGCTGAAAAAATCCTGGTGCGGGAAAGCAGGAGAAGCTGGCAGGTATCCAGCACCATCTTCTGCCATGGGGGGAGTGTCCTCCTTTCCAGCAGATGTTTGGTTTTTACAGCTCCTGAGCCCAGTTCCTTTATCTTCCTGGGATATCTCCAGCTACTCCTTTACTGCCTGAATTAAACAGAAGCAGGGATTGAACTGGAATTACGCAGATTGTCTAATGTGCACACAAAAAAGCAGCAGATTGAGGAGAAAATCCACATGCATGTACCACACGTGTGGGCACACTACACGCACATTGATCTGCTAAAAATGGCCAGCCTCCTAAAGCTGGTATCAGCTACCAGGCCAAAAAAGTTAAAAGAAATAATTTAAGGGAAAATGTGACTGATAATTACAAGTTCAGTGAAGCATATTTTCCCTTTGCCCCAAAACACATATGCACCACCTATAGGGTAATGTCTGGGTCACCACTGTCAGGGTCAACATTCAGAGGAAAGAAGAGGTTATTTTAACAATAAGTTAAAAGGAGGAGCAGGAAATTGTAGGATATTGATAAAGGAGGCAAAAGGACAGAGGGAGGAATTGTTCAGTGACTACCTCTGTGCTGTATTGGTGAAACAGCCCGGTGACAGAGTCTTATTGTGTGTTGAAAATTAAATACCTCCGCTCCACCAATACTTGTTGTGGTCATTAAGCAGCAAGTGACTCAAGCTAAATGGATAACTTGAACCCCAGGATTTTCACCAAGCTACCCGAGGGCTATTAGTATTGAATTTCATTATTTCCAGAGTGTCTGCGAGTTACAATTGGAGACTGTATCAATTCTAGCACAATAATAAACCGCTGATAAGTACATCAGTTCAAATGTACCAGATTAATAAGGACACTAATGTAGTCAATACCAATCAGCACTGGTTCATGGAAAGGAGATCCTGTCAAAGTAAACTTACCTTTTCCCTGTTGATAGGGACAACAGCGCTAATAGAGTTGGCACTTTTTAAAGGTATCAGTAGCACAAGGTATTTTAAGCTGATTAAATCCACTTGGCATACGTAAAATCTGTTAAGAACTGGACATTTGATAGATCTCAAACTCTAATTGCAACAGGAGACAGTTCATTGAGCTCCTGTGCTTCCAGTGGTGCTTTTCAGGCGCTTTTGGGTCTCGTACTTCAACCTCTTTTACTGATATTCTGGAGAAAAACATGTTATAACTGTCTGCAAGCGATGAGGAAAACTGGGAACTGCCAAGGAAAGAAGAGACCGGGGTAGTGGCACCCTGGATTAGTTGTTGTGCACATTGCAGGCAATCAATACTTAATATATATTGTACATCCATCTTTTGAGCAATGAGGATTTTCTGTTCACATTTACTGTGCAGCACAGCATCCCAGGAAGCAAAAATTTTGGAGAATAACTTCCAGGGGTTTAGAGGGCAAATTGAAGAAGTGTTAATAAATTGGAGGGAGTCACAGGACTGATGAAAGGATTTAAATATATATCTGGCTTGCACTGAAAGGCTTAAAGGGCCCTCAAGGTGCATAAGAAAGCAAGGCAACAGCTAAGGGGTGGCTTGATTCTGGTGGGGCATCAAAAGTGACAGAAGGATATTTTGATGTGGGCATAATAAGATTGGACATTAAAAAAATTGAGATGGACAAATCTGTTTTAGAAACAATATTTATTTGTTTGTTTGTTTGTTTTTCCAACAATAAGAACTGTCAATCCCAAAAAACAATTTCTAACTTGACTTTTCATCTATAGAATTATTTTTTAATGACATGTTTTTCTTTTTTTCCTGAATTGTATACATTTAAGTAATAAACCCAAGAATTATTTCCTCCGGTCCATACAACGATAAATAAACCTAAATAAAATGTAAATCTATTAGGTTTATATTTGCCCTGATTCCAGGAGATACCCAAGGGACCATGAAGTAACCTACTCTGCCTCTTAGACCTGGGATGGAAAGCCAGGATGAGAGTGATCACCTGATGGAAAATTCACAGCTAAATCTGTTCTTCTGCAGGTCAGTCTTTATCTGCCAGGTCATGGACATTGTCTCCGCTGTGTTTTGTCATTCTGCCTTTCAGGTTCTGCAGGATTTACCTGGATTCCATGGTGTACCTGAACCCCTGGATGTGTTCATCCAAATGGAAGAATAGAGGAAATAAATCTGGAGTATTCCTGCCGTGTCCTCTAGTCTGGCTCTTCTGAGTCATCACTTAATGACATATTTAATCACATTAATGTTTTCCGTAGTCCTGGTAAGACTTACTTGTGTGCTTAACTTCATACTTCACCAAGCTGACCTACTATTTAATGTAAACCAGGTACAACCTGGAACTTCCTCCCTCTGAGCTCAGATAAATTTATCTCTTAATGCCTTAATGGTTACTGTGTCACATGCAAGAGCAGAACATGATAGCTGGATTTTTTTAATTAATTAGTTTGTTGAGCTTATTTTAACAAGGAGAAACCCGAGCCTAAGTTTGCCTGTCAAGCAAAAAATACTATGGCTAGGTAGATTTTCCAAAGCATGAAATTCAAGAGGAGTTAGGTTTCCTTTTGTGCCTTTGAAGAACTCTCCTTGTGTCCCAGAGCTTCGTCTTGGCTGAAACGCTCCAGGCACTTCCCCACAGCCATTCCTGGGATGTTTGGCTGTTTCCAGGAGGCCCCATGACCAAAGGGCTCCCATGCTGCCAAAATGTCACGCTGCTTATTGCAGCATCCCTGAGGTTCATCCCCATTCTTTTTTTCCCCCCATATTTAAAGACTCAGTCACAGAAATGCCTTTGGCTACACACTGGGAATCAGACCACAGCATGATGACTCTGACCTATTTTTCTGTCACAGCACATCTCTGCTTGACAGCACTGCCTCAAGAGCCCTGGAGTTTTCCAGCCAGCTGGGCTTGGAGCAAGGACAGTGGGTACTTGACAGTGGACATTGAGAGTGCCCTTCCCAGCCTCTTCAGTCAGTCCCAAACAAGATTTGAATACAAGCTGCTGTGGTTTTAATTAGGTAAGTAGGGTCTGAGTAGTTTGCACGTGATACCCATAGAAAACATCTTATTTTCTCATTCTCAGCAGTGATTCCAACAAAGCAGCTTTGCTGCAGGGAGGAAAGGGAAATTCTCCATGTCACCACAGCATCCCAGGATCCAAAGATGAGGGGGAACTTATTGCAATACCAGCTCAGATGTTCTTGGAGGGAAGTTCAGCTGAATGGTAGAAAAATTAGATATTTATATTTACTAGTTAACTAATTTTATTAAATAGGTGACTCATTATGGGCAGATGATGCAAACAAATTTACATGAAAATGCTAAAACCAAGTCTGGAAAACATCTTACAAGAGATTTATCATGGAATCATCTCCTGGTTTGGGTTGGAAGAGACCTTAAAGATCATCTACTTCCAAGCCCCTGCCACAGCAGAGACACCTTCCACTATCCCAGGGTTACTCCAAACCCCATCCAGCCTGGGATGTGGCCTTGAACACTCCCAAGGATGGGGCAGCCACAGCTTCTCTGGGCAACCTGTGCCAGTGTCTCACCACCCTCACAGAGAAGAATTTATTCCAGAAAGCCAATCTAACCCGACTTTCTTAGTTTTAATTTCTTCCACTGCTGCTTCTGGGGAGGACTCTAATTTGCTTTCCAATCTCAATGAACCTTGCCTTATATATGTGTCTTAAAACCTTCTATAGTCCTGAGAGGGCATTTTCAATGTCAATGCTCCTTAAAACATAAAAATTAACCTCCAAAACAACCCTGCCAGATGAATCCAGATGATCCTCGTGCAGCACATCCTCCCTGATGTGCTTCCATTTATGATCCTTCTCCCTTTTTCCTAGCATGTTTTGCCCTTATGGAAATTGAAGTGCAGAATCCAGCCTGCAAGCACAGGAGCCGCGTTTTGCCATCTTGCTTAAATTAAATCTCCAATCCCTCTACAGAGGGCCCAGCCAGCTTCAGTGGGGCCAGGTGACAACCAAGACATACCTGCAAGCTGGGACTTCCAGACCACCCTTCAGACATTACAGACTCAGGAGCACACCCTGTGTCCTAAGGAGTTTCCAGCCAGGACTGAGGAAGAGCAAGAAGTGAGATGAAGTGCAGCAAAGGCTAATTTGTTCAGTGAACACTGATGTATCATGTATATTTTATTATTCCCGCTTTGTAGGATTCTCATAGGATTTCCTGGGAAAAAAATTATGCAGCACATGAATATCCTGGGCTTGTCAGACTGCTGGAAATGCTCTGTATGGATGGGCTGAGCACACAGAACATCTGTGGCTGGGGCAGGCTGAAATCCCAGGCAAGTGTCTGACATCCCAAACACACGGAGCCTTGATCTCTGCTCAGAGACACACGAGCTGGCTGAGAAAACCTGGGGAAATATTAACCTCCCCCATTCCTCTCTCCTTTTTATTTCCTTACTTTGAAGTTTTATAAGGAACCAAGACATCAGTTTTTGAGGATTGTTAGGGGGGGAAGGGAGTTCATTGTGACTGGCCATAGCTCAAGGAAGGCTTTAGGCACTGGGAGCCATATCTGATGTTTTGCCTAAATGTGATGCTTTAACTCCAGTCAGAGAGTTTGGCTGTGCCTACAGCACCAAACCAAGCAGGGCCAGACTGACCCAGACCCACCTGGCCCTAGAGATAAGTACAAGACCATGGCTCATATCCACAGAGTTACCTCCTCCCTAACCCTTCAAAACATCCCACAGAGTGGTCTTGCCTGTGAGGTCACACCCCCTGACCCTTGCAATGCCCTGAACAGTGCCCAGATGGGAGCCTGAGTATGGCCCAAAAGCGATGCCAGGGAATGAGGAGCGTCTTGGTGCCCTTGGGAGGGTGTTTGATCCCATGCCCAGCTCTGGGGAGTTACCAGAGCATTCAGACCACCTACTACCAAGCCTCATTCAAGTGCTGCCATCACCTCCCTCCACGAGGCCCAGGAGGAAGCAGGAATCTGTCTGCCAGCCCCGGGTAGCAGGAGCCCCTTTGATCTCTGGTGACGGCGCATGTGTGCAGCCTGGATGTGACCTGAGTTCATCTATCCTCAGCCTCTCCTGATAAGCTGTATCTGGGACAGAGAAATGTTACTGCTCTGTTTATACTTGATGGAGATCACCTAGGGAGGCAGACAAACCCCATCCTACACGTCTCTCCAGCTCCCCACCTCCCCTGGGTTGCACTGGGTGAGTTCAGTCCTGCTCTGCTCCTTTCTGCAGCTAAATTTGGGGGTGCATATCAGTGACTTTGCCCTGCCAAGATGATGGAAGCATTCTGCCTTGAGGCTCAGCCCACTGTTTCTTCATGGTATTTTATAGTGAGAATATTTATTAATATGCCACCACTGTCTCTATTGTATTCTGGAGTCAGGAGACGGATGTTGTGTTTTCATTTTCAGTTAGACATGAGGACTCAGCATGAAAAGCTTAAAACTTTTCATCTCTAATGCCAGAGGAGCACACAGGGGTGTTTTTCAGAGCCAGGCTGGCTACGAAGCCTTGGGACTACGTGAATCAATTTCAATGCTTAGTAAAGAAACATTCAGATAATAAGAATTTCTTTACCAGACCTTAAACTATGTTTCCCATCTGATGTCTAAGAAAACAAACCCCTTTATTTTTAGATTTTAAATTTTCATTTCTTAAGGGCTCTGTCTAGTAGCATATGCAATGTAGAAATAACTTGCAGGACTTCTAATGATGCCAGTGTTATATATTAGGTTTTAGGGCTCTTTCCTCATTTAATAACAAAATAGGGGTTCAACCTGCAGCTCTAGCCCCATTTATCCTGCCCGTTTGCACCCTTGCTGCTGCAGCAGCAGAGTGTGGTTGTTGATGTGTTAACAAGGCACTGACAATTTGGATGATATCTGTGCTCTTACTGCTATTTTGTGCTTCACAATATCTTGGGAACTTTATGTTTTATTGATGATTTTTTGGCCTTTCTGAATGTGGAGGAAAGCTCCTTAACCTACCAGGGAGTTATCTGCAGATTCAAAAACCAGAAGGCATGAGCAGAACTTAAAAAAGTTGAAGATTTTCTGTGAAAACCTTGTGATTCTTAAATCAATCTTTTCCTTTCAGGGGGTTCATGATGGTGAGATCTGACACGACCACAGCTGGATTTTGCTTTCAGTGAAGAAGGGATAAGGCATAAACTGAGTACCTGCAATGCTCCAGCTCTCCCAGCCTCACTGCTGAGGGACAGGAAAACTCAGTTCTGGCTCATTATGGACTTGATGGTATCTGCCCTGTAAGTTACTAAACCCATTTTGTTCATTTTGCAACACGTCAATTTTATGGCTGAGGTTGAAGTATTTACTCGTCCTTGGGGTTTGCAGTTGTTGAGATACAGGATGGAAAAGCAGCCTGTATGTAAAATGTGGCTGAACTCTGCTATCCATTCAACAGAGAGTCAATAGTTCAGGAGTTAATTCATGAGAAGAAGGGAGTAAAAACACACCAAGGTCAGGATCTCATGACCCACAGGCTGTCTATAGCTCCATCTGAAAGACCTTGTAATAGATAGGTATGTGGCTTGGAAAATGCATAATATTGTGGTTAAGCGAGGCATTTCACAAGTTTTGTAACATCACACTCCTGGCAAACCGTCTCAAGTGCTTATCATATTCAGATCAGGGCTATCTGCAGGATGAGAAACATTAGGGTGATGAAGGTTTTAAATCTCATGACACACAAACTGATACGCCAGAAAAATATTTACAAGCCAGTGAGTGTCCGATAAACTCCCACCAAAGATTTTTCTCTTCAGGAGCTGTGTTGATTTACACCAGAGCTCTGGCTCTCTCCATACCATATCCCAGGAGCCAGGGAGTGCCAAGCCCAGGTAGTTTCTCCCAGTTGCCCACTCGCTGCTGCTCCTCACAGCGCCATGAGATTTGCATAGTGTCAGCACTGACAGGCAATTTCCTGCCTTTCCCTCAGCTCATCGCTGCTGTGGTGCAGATAAGGTTCAGGTTTCCAGTTCTGCAGATCCCAAAATGCACTAGGCTCACCTCCAAGTGGGATTTCAAGGCATCCTTCTTCCCGCCTTGCCTTTAAAACACCAAACTGCCCCAGCCCAGGAGACAAGACTGTAGAGAGCAACCACCTCTAGAGTGAAACATGGACCTGGTGAGGCAGCAGAGCTGAGCTGAGCTCAGCAGGACTCACGGGTTGTGTACTTCCTGCCTGTCCACCTGGCCCTTAGCCTGGAGGCCTTGAGATTCCAGGCACCAGCCTTGCTCCAGCCCATTACTTGCAAGCTGGAAGAGGCTGGAAATGTTCCAAGAGCTGGAATACCTTTGCAGTGTGGACAGTGGGTTTGATCCTTAAAGGCTGCAGTCGTGTTTGATGGCATGGTCACACTTGGCCAGATGCTCTCTGCCTCCTCTGACCTGGATCCACTCTCCTAACTGGCCTCAGGAGATGACCTAGCTTCAAAAAAGAAAGGGAAGGGAATGGAAGACTGGATTTCTAAAATCTGGGAATGAGATTTGAACGAGAAGGCAGCAGGGGCTGCCATGGCAGGGGAGATGTCAGGGAGCAGGGAAGATGGGAAGGAGGGCTGCTCTCAGCCACCACTGCCTCAAACACTTGTTCCATGATTCCTGAGGCTGCCACCAGCATCGTGTGTGAACTGGTGGAAAATCACTGACTTTCTGTTCCTCTTGTGCAGAATGAGGCTTTTTAACTTCCCTTCAGACCTGTCCTGTTTGTTTGCAGTGTGGGACAGATGTGGCAGAGAGTATCTCTTGCTGCGTGCAAGTGCAAGGCTCCCAGCACCACAAGCTCCCTTCGGGGCCTGGGGCTGTTGCTGGAGAATTAATTCAGAGGAAGATTTGCACCCCAGCCTCCAACATAGCCTGTGCCCATGGAGGGCCCCTCCTCTTCCACTTGCAGGTTTTTCTTGCAGTAATTTAAAAAGCAAGGGGTAGGAGGAGGGAGGGAGAGAGCATTAATGGAACAAATGCTCCAAAAGCAGTTCCAAAAACATTTCCATCTTCCGGCAGAATAGCAGCTGTGGCATGTCCTACGCTGTGTTCAGCATAATGGTCACCAGCTGTGAGGAACTGCTTTTTTATTGACCAGAGCATTTCCTTGGGGCTGCAGTGGATACCAAACACCTCCAGCTCCAAGTTTTGCAGGTGCCCAGAGCTGGCTGTGCCTTTCTTGTGCTTTGCCAAGGAACTCCTGGGGCTGAATTTCCCCCGTGCCACCCCTCTGCCCACGCTGCCCTTCAGCCTCCAGGCAGCAACAATCTCACTCAGGATGGGAGAGCTGATGTTGAGTTCTCCTTGTCCAATGCTCCCTGAAGCCAAATGCACAACAGCCCTAAAGCCACAGCAATTAAAGGACATTTAATGAGGTAATACCCAAGATAAATCATATGGCAATAATAATTTAAAAATAATAAAAACTAAGGCTTTTATTTCAGGAAGATCTTTTGAGGAGGGGGGCTGGATATAATCTTTTTGAGTGCTCTATTATAGGCTCTGAGTTATAAATAAATCCATATTTTAACATCTGGGATTCATAACATCTTGCTGACAGTCAAATCTCATAAAAGATGTGGTGACTTCTACAGATGTGGGAAACCTCATTCAATGAGCTGCGTAACAAAGGAAATCTAGTTCTTTTTCATTATTTACTGTTAAATCTGTGTCCCTCTGGCTCCAGAGAACGAGCAAAGCTGTGGGGTCACCCGTTCTAAATGAACCCTTGCTAGGAAACTCAAGAGCAACAGCACTGCCTGAAAGCCAGGGCTGAAACCAGCACTCTGTGCATCGTGGGCTGCCTGCAAAGCCCAGGATTTTGATCCCTCCCTGATGCTCCAGGCTGGGTGCTCATGCAATAACAAGAAGTCCCTGGGAAGCTGGCAAAAGGTGGGGGATGAGAAGGTAAGCACTGCCTGGGCATCAAAGACATGAAAATTGGCAGGAATCCCTTCAGTCTCAGCTTGGGATTTTAGCAAAGTGAAAGAGGGGAAAGGTAAAAGAAGGGAAAAGGCAGGAGACTCCATCTGCCCATCTCCAAACTCTCACGAGCAACTGACTCTTCAATGAGGATGTAACTAATCAAGGCTACAGCTCCAACACTTTCCAATTAGCTACAATTCCAAAGGAAGGCGGAGAAAATACTGAAGTATTTTCCATCAAAACTTAGTAACGGCAACCATATCCCCACAAACTACACCCAACACTTGCACTGGCACAGGCATTACAGCAAACTGGAATCTCCTTTCTACTGGGTAAACCCAAAGAAAGTAAACAGTTTATTATGGTCACGTTTAATTTGGGTTTATACAAAGCTGGAGCACTGTAGCCTATGTTTAATGCAGTTGTGGTGGCGAGGATTTGTTTTTCTCCCTCCCCAAATAGCTCGCTATTGATTTTCCTCTTAACAAGTGCTCTTGTTCTGACAGTCCATCTCACTCTCTGTGTTCAGACTAAGAGGTTGTAATCTCCATGTCTGTGATACCTGAATCCTCTGGCCATGGGCATGTTATGTTTTCACTAAAATAGGATTATGACCTGTTAATCAATAAAGATGAAGTGGGTTAGCCGAGCTGCAACAAAGACGTGATTATTTTTCACAGTCCTGGAGAAGCAGGCAGGTGTCAGGCATGAAAGAAAATGGCATTTCAGCAGCCTCATCCTGGGTTTTCACTGTCCAACAGAAATAGGTGGTGTAAAACAAAAAGTCACACAAAGAGCTGCTGTTTGTCTTTGAGTGATCAATCTGCTCTGTTGCCGGGACCCACAGAGGAGGAGATGCTTCCCTGCTCTTCTCGGTGCCAAATCTCAAAGCACTTTAATACAGAGAATAGAAATCTCTGTATTTAACAGAGGGGGAAATCGAGGCAGGCAAAGGTGGTGGGATTTGTTGCTGAGCATATAGGAAACGGGAGCCAGGGCTGGATAACAGAAAATAGGCTTTGTGTGTTTAGTGAGTCCAGCCCAGCTGGCTGCATTGTGTGACTTGCACTAAGGGGCTGGCAGGACTCTAGAGCTGAGCTAAAGCACTGGAACTGTGAACTTCCAAGCTTTCAAATATTTGGATAGCCTATAAAAATAATTTTAAGTTCCTAATCCCTCCCTGTCAAATGGAATACTTTTTTTCCCTTCTTTTTTTGGTTTCAACCTTCCTTCTCTTTTGGTTTTGCTAAAGCAGCCTCAGCTCTGATATCATCTGAGAATTTCATTTAGCAAAATGTTTTGAATCATTTGTGCTGGTTCTGGTGACTTTGCCAATGGAAACATCCCCTGCAGCAAGTGATTTTAAACGTTGAATATGAATTCTCCTTTCCCCCTCCTGCAGTTATATTCAGAGCAATATTGTTCCCTTGACTCCTGGCCAAATGACCCAGAGGTAAGGGTTGCTCTGGGATGTCAGGAGAACATGGTTTGCACAACCTGGAAGAGCCCATCTGGTGATAGGGCAGCTCCCACCCACATCCCTGCTCCTTCTCAGTCTTCCTGGGAGGGCAAGAGGATGAGGACAGGCTGAGGGAGTGTTGGGGCACTTTTGGGGCTACATCACAAAGGGACAGTGAGACTCACAACTGGTAAAGGGAGAGGGCACAGCTGGGAATGAAAGCTGTGACCAGACCACACTCTGTACCTACCAACATTATGTTTTACTATTATGGCAGTATTTGCACGTTCTGCTAACCAATGCTGCTCCAGAAATTGATGTTCTTTCGTTGGGTTCTCCTTCACCCTCTTTTCATTGGTCATGGAAGTTGGAACATCATGCCCAAAGAAGGCAGCGATGTTGAGTCCCATCCTGGAGGCCTCACTTAATACTCAACAGCCTCCAGAAATCAAAAATGAGCAAAACAACCCAGTGTGGCCCTCAGACATCCTTGATGCACAACTGCCAGATGTCCTGCTTGTCATGATGCACAAATACTTGGTGCTTGAGGTTGCCTTTAGGAAGCAGGAATGTAGTTTGCAGATCCTTGACCCTCCACATGTCTCTGACCTACCAAACCCAAAAGGCACACATTTTAAAGCCTGGCATTACAAGATCAGGACTGGGGAAGTGAAGTTATTAGGTTATTTCCAAACAAAATGCTCCCTGAGCCCTTCTGCACCCCAGAACCACCCTATGAAACCTTTGGGTGAGGCAGCACCTCTCTTCCAACAGCAAGAGACTCCAGAAGGGGAAACGTGGGAGATTTTATGGCACCATTGTGGCTCTAGTGATATTATTTGAAGCAAATGCAAACACACTCAGATTTATAATAAGAGGGTGTAATAGATAGTAAGTGCAAATGACTCATTCACTGAGATTTTCCAGGATTAGACAGCAGCAGAAGGACAACAGCTGTGTAAAACGGACTTTAAAAAATAATCTTCTAATAAGATTTTAATAAACCTGTTAGTAAATTGTAATGCTTGACTTCAAGAACTATTTCTCCCCTGCAGTGTTTCTCTGTGGAGTTGAAGCTGAGGTGTTCTCTAAGTGTGCATGATACAGCCTTAACTGCACCCCAGGCAGGGCAGGGATCCCTCAGGTCCATGGATAAACAGAAAATCACACCTGTGGGGAGAAGCTGAGCCCTGAAAAGCTACTTCAGGCCTCCTGCAACATTAATTTTCTGAATTAACCTCAGTTTTCATACAATTCTTGCCACCTTTTTCTTTCTGTTGACCCGAGCAGATTAATTTCAAAAATAAAATAAATAGTGTTTTATGAAACAAAAACCTGCTCTTTTCATTGCACTCCAGACTGCATGTAGTTAGTGCTGGCTTACCAAAGCCTTCCCCTAAATCCCATGTCTGGACACACATGTGCACATTGCCCATGCAGGGAAACTGACACAGTTTTGGTCCTTTTCTCAGCAGTCTGTCTCCTGGGGTCATTACATGGCAATCTTGGCTTTTGCTTGGAGGAGAGAACTCGTTTTTGCAGCTGCCAGAGTTTAGGAGAAAATCCTCTATGTGCAAATGTTTAGGAACTCAAAAACCAGAATGGAAACCAAACAGAGTCAGGTTTATTTCTCTTCCTTAATCCTCTCTGAATTGCAGCATGGTTGGGTTTAAGCTGGACTGGCCAAGCTGCTCCTATTTCCTATGAGTGGGTATTTCAGCTTCTACAGAACAGTGTCCATCTCCATTTCTCTCTCTCTCTTGTTAAGTGAGGTGCCAATCATCCATCCTGTTGTCTCGGAGAGGTTTCTACCAACTGCAGATGTCACCACAACATACACATTATATTAATAAGTGTATCTGTAAGTGTGTGTACTACAACTTACATCTTCATTTTTACTCTTTGGGGAAAGTTAAGGGGCAGAAGCGTAAACGCAGCTCCTCAGTTTTACAGGATGGTTGGGGAAAATAACCTTTGTGTGGGGTGAGATGCATCAAACCTCCAATCATCCATCCTGCTGCACTGGGGGCAGGCTATGTTGCAGGGTTAATGGGGCACTGTGTGAACCAGAAGGTTTTGTCCTCCAGGACTGTGAGCACTGCAGATTTAGGAGATGTCCCCTCATGCAGGGGCACAAGGCCAGCTCAGCCCAGCACTGCCCGCCAGACGAGACCTGAGTCCCATTACCACCACCACCATGGTGTTTGACACCCCTTTTGTGGGTTTTAATTTATAGCAGGGAGTGTAATGGCTCAGACAGAGCAGCCCCAGCAAAGCAGGAGGTCTCCCTGTGCCCCAATTTCTGTCCTTTTCACCCCACAGGAGATCGGGGGGTGCTGAGATGATGGGGCCACAGCCCCAGCCCACATTGGGGCACAGCCGCATTCCACGCTGGGGGCACAGCCCCATTCCACACCGGCTTTGCAGCAGGAATCCCCTCCTGCAGACTCAGCAGCAGCAGCTGAAGGCTGTGGAACCTTTCAGAGCACAGCAGCAGCTGCCCCACAAAGAGGAGCTGAACAGCACCTCGATGTAAGTGCAGTGATCCGGGGAGCAGCAATCGCAGGGAAGCTGGAGGGGAAAAGCCCAGATCAGTCACAAATTACTTAAGCAAAACTTGGTTGCAGATGGGAGGAGAGGCAGATGCTCCCATGTCCTCTGAGGTCAGGTCTCCAGGTTTTGAAGGTCATCTCTTTTGACTGGCAATGAAATTACCAAAGGGTCGATATTTTGCCATGAGCTATTGCGTGGGGGTTTCCTCTTGCAGCTCTCACCTCTCAAGGGTGGTGCTTGTCCTGCCTGAGTACCTGTGCTCAGTAGGTGCCTGCAGTGAGGGCTCAGGATTCCTAGAGAAACCCCTGAGCTCCTGCATGGGGTAATCCAGAGTCCCTGTTTCTGCAGTTTTTCCCCTGCACTGATATCAGAGCAGCTTGCCAACAGCTGGTTTAGGCTCAGCCTCAAAGCCTCACCTTCTGCCTCAGTTTCCCACTGGTAGAAGTGGGGGTAAGAGGACCTTGTCCCCAGGGAACAATGAGGGTGGCACAGTTGCACTGGGAGCACACAGACCCCTGGACAGGGCGGCTCTGTCAGTGGCCTTGTTGGGAGTTAAAGAGCTTTATGGCAGATGAGAATTTGGCTCAGAAGTCCCAACATTGACCACAAGGACTTTGGGAACATGACCTGCCACCAAACCCATGCAGAACATGCCAAGACAAATAATAATTAGCTCTCTGTAATTAATTCCACACAGCTGACCTTTTCAGAGCAAGTTTTTCATGCCACCAGGATCTGACTCTAAAACCCAATGACCCTGGGCATCCTGCATGTGTCAGAAGGATAACAGCTCACAGATAAAACAAGCACACAAATGTGGACCTGGTGCCCTTTTGGGAGCTTTCAGTTTGAAACAAGCACCATCATCTAGAGCTCTGCATCTGAGGAAAAAGCACTGAAGCGTCACCTGTAGCCACCGTGGCCACCAAAGGCTGCTCCAGCTCTTGGTGAGGCAGAAGAAGCATTTTTTTAGATTTGCTGAGAGTTTTGTCCATCAAGTAAAATATAGAGATGTACACACACTTACCTGTATATATAATTTTTAAATGGATTTTACTGCTGTTTCAGTCCAGCTCAAGCATCATAACAGCTGCCCAGGGGAAGCAATGCTATTGCCCCATACTGGGTGGGCTTGTGAAAACCTTTGTTAGAGGAGAAAACTGAGCTTTAGTCATACTGTCATTTTTAATGGATTTGGATCCTGACTTCTCTGTTCTGATACTCTTTACTCTTAAGGAGCCACTGCAGCCCTGTCCTGTGCTGAAGGCTTCATGCCAGCACTCGTGGGGGCAGGTGTGCAGCACCCCCGACGTTCCCATTCACAGTCCAGCCCATTTGCTCCGACTTTGCATCAAAATAGGACCATGCTGAGATCCCGGATTCAACTCATCAGCCTTTGCTGGAGGCAGGGGGTAGTAACTTTTTCAGACAGCTCAGGTATTTCCTCCAGAGCTTGTCTGTCACGTCACTGCAAATAAGCCTGCTCTGGATGGTTTTTGCTGGTTAAGAACGGGGTGTGAGGAAGGTTTAGGGTGCTTCTTGCCAGGAGGGCAGGGACTGGTGGGGGCCAGCAGACAAAAGCCAGACAAAGCAAGGGAGACTGGAGTTGTGATGTTGCCATTGTGACCCACCAAAGTGACAGGACAGGGGCTTATGAAAGCCCACAGGGAGACACTGGCAAGGGTAGGAAACAAATCCCCAGTGGTGTTTGGCCAACCCCACCACCCTACACAGCTCGGGGTCTAGAGCAGCTTCACTGCAAAGTGACAAACAGACAACAAAAATTTCTTTTTCTCTCTAAATGGTGTCACCAGCCCAGCAGAAGTGAAATAACCCTCTCGCCCAGTCTCCCCCATAGTTTACGATAAAGAGCCTTTTGTTGCAATTTAATTTGCAAACTTTCTCTTCTCTGCCATTCTCGTGTGCCACGGTTCCGGAGACTCATATAAGTATTTTTACAAGAAATGCTTTCAGACAAATAAGTCTGGGGAGGTTTGTAATTTCTATTACCTCATGGTGACTCCATTGACAGACAGCAGCACACCTTGGGAGAATTAAGGACCATAAAGTAATGGAGGTTTTTGTCCTCTCAAGACAGAGCTGCGAGTGCTGCCTGGCTCACGGCCAACACCACCAATTACCAACCTGGAGCAGGAGACAGGTCCTAGCGTTGAAAAATTGCATTTTTCCAACAGGCCTGGTAATGATGGAGCTGTGCTGTGAGCTGTCATTTCCTCCTGGGCCTGTTAAGCATCCAGGACTGTGCAGGTTTTGGGCCACCTCAATGTTTAGGGACAGTTGTTGTCCTTTGGGGGGAAAAGGATGGAGTTTGTGTTGCTTCCTCTTGCCTTTGCTGCCACTCACAACTCTTCCCTGGCTTATTTTTACAGAAGCCCTTTCTGCCAGGAGACAGAACAGTTGAGCATAAAGAAGCAATTTCGAAGGCACTGTCATTGGCAATTATGCTTGAAAGCCAGAGATTTAATTATTGTGTGAGAGCGATACCCTTGAAAGAGAAATTGCAGCGGCCCCATCACTTGAGACATTTCAGCGCTAAAACAGACGACTCACGAAATGTCAAGGAGCAAAAAACACAGCACTCCTGTGCTTCCCACCTCCAAACCCTGGTGTGAGGCTTTCTGATGGCACCAAAGTTAACTGTGAGTTGGGTTAATTGAGGACACAGGTGCCCCACTTGAATCCAGCTGTCTGCATAACGTGGGTTTTTGTCATACTTATTTTCTTTGCCCGCTAACCATGGCTGGCGAGTGGCTGAAGCAACGCGGCGCTTTCACAATTCCCATTTCATGCCTGCATTTTAAATTAACATTTATTCGCTTAGGGTGAGGATTTTGGTGTGTTTGTTGGGAATCTAAAAATTCTGTCAGAGCTCACCAGCAAACAGGTCACATTCTCTCAAGCTGACAGGGTGACTGTAGGTGTTGGAGAGTGCTGAATTACCCTGTCCTGATCTCTACCAAGGACTGGCAGCACAAAGAAAGCTGGGTAATTATTTATGCATTTTGGTAAATGCATGAATAATTACCCAGCAGGTCTATAACAACACAGCACAGGGCTTTAAATCCTATAGGTGTGACTACCTTAGAGCATCAGCTCAAAACAGGAGCAAGTTTGCAGAAGATGGTGGAGCTGTGTTGGTGTAAAATCAGTGAGGACGAGGGTCAGGAGGCAAGTTGGGGACACAGGGGTGATGCTGGACATCTGACTGCTCAAGCTGGGTTAGTTTAGCCATGATTTCTTTTCCCATGTCCCCGTGTTGTCACTGTGAGATGGACTGTTGCAGTACCCGGTAACAACCACAGCCAGATACAGCTGATAAACTTTTTTAGAACTGCAGTAGGGATGTGACATAAAACTAGGGCAAAAATTCCTTTCTCCAAGCCCAGATCTTCCTGATTTATACATCCTTAAGCACCAAGAAGCTTTTAACCCCAGAAAAAGCACTTGCCCCGCTGCAAGGCAAGCACAAAACCTTGGCAGCGAGGAGCTGGAGCTCCTGAGCTTGTCCAGCTCACACCTCTTCTCTCACCGCTCGTGGATCACGCCGAATCCTCCCCCGGTCCTTTCCCGCTGTGCTCCCAGCTCCCTGCGCTTGCTCTGCGGGCGCTGCTCTGTGCCAGGGCACTTATCCCGGTCAGCAGGGAATTTCCTCCCTCCGGAGCAGTGCTCTCGTGGCTCCCAGCCAGGGAAACCAGCTCCAGGCCGCTGCTGCCAGCAGCCCTTGCCAAAACAGAGAGGGCTTTCCTGGGCGCAGGGGCTGCGAGCCGCTCCGGCTTCACCCGGAAAGGAGGATGCTCCTTGAGAGGTGAAAAAGCCGCGTTAAAAACCTCGCCAGCCTGGCTCAGGGTAAAGAGAAACTGATTTTTTTTTTTTTTTTTTCCCTCTCTCTCCTTCTTGTGAATTAATTTGTTGGAGGAATGAGGCTCAGAAAAGAAACAACGAAATACATGTTGAGTCAAACTGAGATATTTCTTTTAACCTATTTCTTTCAACACAGGAAAACATCTTAGATTGGTTGAGGGCTATTTATCCTCCTGTGTAAGCTTCCAGTTATTGAGGTAGTAGCACTTTTAAGTTGATTTAAAAAACAAAAAAAAATAAAAATTGCCACTTGAAAAATAAATTTTGTTTCAACTCCCCCTTGTCTTTCACACACACACAACTACGGGCAGTGTGGAGGCAGAATTTGCTCATCGCCTGACTGAATTGCTAAATAATTTCTGCCCTGAGTGGGTCTCTTATCTCACAGTGGCTTTACTTTCATTAAAACTATTAGAAGCAAAAGAGAAAATGGGTAACCTGGGGGTTGCTGGCAGCCTTTCCAGCTGCTTTCCAGGATATCCTCTTTCCCCCATACCCTGGGTTTGATGCCAAACTCAGCTCGAGGAGGGCAGCAAGTGACCCCTCCGCCTTGATCCCACAGGCACTGCGTAGAGACAGGTGACATTACACCCTAATCTAGTCCCATGGAAGGTCTCTGGATCCCCAGGGGCCGTGTGGTGACACCTTCCTGGCGCCAGGACCCGTTTTGGGCTGAGCCCAGGGCGACTGCGGGGTTGGCGGGGAGGGTGTAGCCTGTGAGGCACAGGAAGTCAGGAGCCAGGGTACAACCTGAACTTGGCCACCCTCGACCCAAACCCCGAAGAGGAAAGCCTGCATGCATGACATCTTCCGGTTAGGAAATATTAATCACGGCCATGTCCAAACATGGTAAGTGAAACCTCAGGGAAACCACTCCTTTGGCCATGGAGGGATGTGTGCTGGTATATTCAGGAAGGCCCTTGTGCCTCAAAGACAGGACCCACCCGTCATCAGGGCACCCCCTTGAATTATGGATTGCCTCCCTGGGACTTGGAACAAAATCTCAGCTCATCCCTCCTGTGCCTCTGTACCCAGCTGTTGTTTCATGGGCTCAGGAAAGAGCCACAGAGTGAGCCAGGTAAGAGGGGTGAAGCACATGGAGAGGAGAAGAATCCAGCAGCAGGAAAATCAGCCTGAGGATGTTCTCAGCTCACCCTCACCCTTGCAGTGGTGTTGCTGGAGTGACCAGTAGGGATGCCCACAGGAATTACTGACACACACTGGGGCAAGACTAGAAGCGAAAATCCCGATGGCACCACTTCCTGTGATACACCTGTATTACAAATGAAAAAACAAAAACCAAACAAACAAAAAAAACCCCAACAACAAAAACCCCCAACCAACCAAATAAAAAAAAAAATAACACCAAAAACCATGAGATGCATCCCAAAAGGTTTACAAGAAAAGTAATGTTCCTGAAGTGTCAGCACTCTGGCTTGCAGCACTGTGTGGGCAGTCTCTTGGAGCTAAGGAGTCCACAATGGAGCATGGGAATAATCCCACACACCTTAATCCAGCCTCATCCACCTTCTTAGGCAAGGCAAATCCAAGATGACTCCCAGGTCTGGATCCCAATCACCCGGGGCCAAAACCCTTTTTGGGGCCAGCTCCTGCTTGTGGGCCAAGCCTTGCTTTTGGACCTCAACCCAGTGTGGAGGCCAAGCTTCTCCTGTGGAACTCGAAGGGACTCAAATTCCTTAGGGGGGCCACATCCTGCCTGTGGGTCCCTAATCCCTGTGGGACCAACCATCCTGTGAGGCTCAAATTTGTTCCAGGCTCTAAGCCTTTCTCATGGGTCCCAAATTACCTGTTCTGGGATCCAAGCCTTGCCTCTGGGTCCCCATCCATCTGTGGGGTCCAGACATTTTCCAGGGGTCAAGTCTGCTTGTGGGTCCCAACCCATTGTCAGGTTCAAAGCCCCTGTGATGCTCAAAACTCTTTTGGGGTCTGAGATTTGCTTGTGAGTCCCCAGCCCCTTGTGGGCTCCAAGCCCTTTGAAACAGCCACATCCATTCTGGGGTCCAAGCTGTGCCTGTGGGTCCCAAATCCCAGGCAGAGATCCAAGCCATTTGTGGGACCCAAATCCATTTCAGAACCCAAGCCTCCCTGTGGGTCCCAAGTTCCCCATGGGACGCAAATCTGTTTGGAGTCCAACCCTTGTGGGGGTTGCCAAACTTTTGCATGGCTGAAACCCCCTGTGGGACCCAAATGTGTATCAGGGTCCAGGCTTTGTCTGTGGGTACCCAATCCTTCATGGGCTCCAAAGCACCCAAACCCTTTTTGAGGTCCACACCTGCTTCAGGTTCCCAAGCCCCCTGTGGTATTTAAATGCATTCTGAACTCCAGGTTGTGCCCATGGGTCCCAAATCCCAAACTTTTGCAGGGACCCAAACCCTCTGAAAGGTCCAAATCCCTTTCAGGTTCCAAGCTTGCTTGGGGGTCCCCAGCCCCCTTGTGGTGCCTGAATCCATTTTGGGGTCCAGTGTAGAGGTTCAACTCCTTTAAGACCCAAAGCTCCTGCGGTACCCAATTAGTTTTGGGATCCAAGTTTTCCCTGTGGATTCATTTTGTGGGCTCTGACGTCCTTGGAGGAGCCAACACTCTCTTGCTTCGGGGTCCCCAGACTCCCGTGTACCCAAATGTGTCTGGGGTCCATGCTGTGCCTGTGGTTCCCCACCTCCTTGTGGGACACATCTCCGGGTGGGACCCAAATCCATTTGGGGGTCCCCACCCCCCTGTGGTACTCAGACCACTTCGGGGTCCATCCTGTCCCTGTGGCTCCCCAACCCCCTTGTGGGACACAGCTCCCCCGTGGGACCGCAGTGGTCCGGAGCGGCGCGGGGAGATGCGGGGCGGTCCGGAGCGGCGCGGGGCGGTGCGGAGAGATGCGGGGCGGTCCGGAGCGGTGCGGGGAGATGCGGGGCGGTGCCTCCCGCCGCTCCTGACTCAGCGCCCCGCCCGGCGGGGGCAGGAAGCCGGGCGGGCCGGCCGGCCCCGCTCCTGTCACCGCCTGCGTCAGAGCCCGGAGTTTTCCACTGACGGAAAAGGGCAGCGCGGGGCGGCGCAGCCCGGCCCGGCCCCGGCAGCGGAGCGGGAGGCGCCGCGCCAGGCACC
>VYXD01016865.1:34262-45563 GCA_013397195.1 Hylia prasina | reverse complement strand
AAAAAAAAAAAAAAGGAGGGAGAGAGAAAGAAAGGAATGCACATCTGGGCTAAATATTTGTTAGAAAGTATTCCCAGGATAGTGGGAGTTCTGGTGCCAGAGAGGAATTCCTGCGGGTTTGATCCATTGCATTATGTACTTGTTCCAAAAGCTGTTTTCAGTAAAATAGATGAGTAAGAAGTCTTAGCCAAGAACAGAATGTCTTTTTTGGCAACTGAAAGGAAGATAGGATTATTTTATTTCAGGTTATGTAAAAAAAAAAAAAAAGAGAGAAGGAGAAGGTGGTAAAATCCTGCACTCGGTGGTGCCTGCAGAGATTTGCAATGGCAAACTTAGATATAGATATTTATTTTTTCCACGCTGCTGTGGACATTTTTGGGACTTACTTGTAAGACATTGCTGTGGGTTTAAGGTTCCTTGCAAAATTTCTGCAATTAAAATATCCTCCATGTGTCTGAATAGGCCTCTGGGCTTTTTTGGCTCAGTGGCCAGTGGCCTCGGTGACATGGCTTTAAAGGCAGCATCCAAATTGCTGGTGTGAATTCTGTCCCCACATGCCAGGACGAGAAGGGGAGCAGAGGATCATCCTGGCTTTGTCAATAAAATGCCCATCTGGAGGATTTTTTGAGTAGGGTAGAAGTAGACAGAGATGAGTGCAGCTCCACTACATCACTCCTGAGGGGGATTTGAAAACTTGGAAAACGTCGCAGCTGTAAATCTGCAATGAGGAGTAAGGTGTAACAGGAGAAAATTACTATATTTTGGCTGGTGGGCAGCAGGTTCACCAGCTTTTTCCCATTAGCTGGGAATCCTGTTTGCACAACACCTCCTTTGCATTAACAAAACAATAGGTGTCTTGAAGAAGACATCGTGCCAAAAGTGGGGTTTTTCCCTATCCATTTGGCTCATTCTCATAGATGGGGAGCTGCACACACCTCCCTTCCTCCTCCTGGCTGGTGATAGGATTTAAAAAATAAATAAATAAATAGAATTGCACCATCTTATGCACATCTTGCCTTGGCTCTGGCTTGGTGTTTGTGTTAGCTGGGTTCTCTGGCTGGAGGAGAGTGCTCTGGTTTCCCTGTGGGGTTGGTTTGGGGGAATGTGGTGCAGTCCCTGATGGGCTGTTGGGTTGGCAGGTGACCTGAGCACCTTTGGTCCAAACCTGGGAGTTATCCGTGGCTCAGCAGCATGACCTTGGCTGCTCCAGCACCCTCAGTTGTCTCCCACAGGACTTGGATGTGGTCAGCATTGCATCTCTGAGGGTGTTTGCTGTTGGACATGTGTCCTAGAGGCATTTTAGGGAGCTGGTTCCTCCCTTGGTTATAGTGGCATCCCTCACTGTCCTCCCTCACTGTCCTTTGGAGCATTCTCTCTGCAGCAGGGACTGATGCTCTTTCAAGCCACATATGGGATTTTTTGGCAAAGTTTTTGCCTGTTTCAGGTGGACAGGGGGTCTGCAAACCTCTGACTGCAGCTCAGGCTTTGATTTGGACCCTTCCCATTGATTTGGAGAGTTTCTTTGCTCCTGGTTGTTTCTTAAAGCAAGCATGAGGCAGAGCAGGAGGCATGTATGTACACAAAAATAATACAAATAAAAGGTTTGTTATTCACTGTTTTGTGGCCGCCTGCGATCTCAGCTTTGCCATGGAGCAGGCAGGAAAGGGGTTAATCCAGGTGTCGGGTAGGACATGTGCTGCTGGGGCTGGAGGGTGGCCAAGTCCACCTTCACTGCATGTATTTTGGATTAAGGCCAAAAAAACAACAGCCCCTCTGTGGCAAAACCACCTGCAGCTCCAGGTCTGCTGAGGAGGAGGAGGGTTGGAGGGATCACTTCTCCCCAGGTTCAGGGGGACGTACTGGCCCTGTAAGCACACCTTGCAGCGAATGATTAACTTCTCCAGGCCAGGGAAGTGCTTCATCCAGGGACTTTTTTGACCTTTTAGGTGACTATTGTCTCCTGGGAAGCTGGTGGTAAACATAATTAGGGAGGGTTGGTGCAGGGCTTGGAAGGAACTGTGAGTGCTCCTGTCCTGCAACGTGATACTGCTTGGTGCTGTCAGGACACTGAAAATCCCATCGTGGGGAGGTTCTGCAACTGTTGTGGTGTCTGTACTGCCTCCTCAGGTCTGTCAGAAGGGCAGGTTTAGTGTTTGTTTGGTTTGGGTTTTTTTCTGGTTTTGTGTTGGTTTTTTTTGTGGGGTTTTTTTTTTTTTTTGGTTTGGTTTGTTGGGTTTTTTTTAATTATTATTTTTATTTTATTTTTCAGAGACTTAAATTAACTTCAGACACACAAAGCAGAGTGAGAAAGTGTTTGGGTTGCAAAGAATGAATTTGGCCAGTGGAGAAGTTTTGTGTGGTGGGAGAGGATATGGACTGGGTGTCTGGCACCCCTGTACCTGCATTGTCACCATCCCAGGGCTATCTACTGTCCCAGCATTATCCAAATTCTAGGGATGCTTTAGCTTTTGTGTATTGTGGGGTGCCTGGTAGCATCCCACATTGCTGGGGCTCTCCGCTCCTTGCTGGAAGGAGTTCCTGGGCTGGGGCTGCATCCCTCCCCTCCCACCATGGTTGTGTCTTACAGCCTGGTGGGATGGGGTCTGGGCAAGTCACCCCTCAGGCAGCAGCCTGGCTCTCAGCTCTGCCTCACTGGCTCCCAAATAAGCTGGCAGGAGCAGGGGGAGCTGAGGTGGTGTTGCCAGAGTCTAAAAGGTGGAATGATCCATCATCAGTGCAGGAGCATCCCAGGTTGGGTGCTGATGTCCATTAGAATCACAGAATATCCTGAGTTGAAGGGACCTACCAGGATCATCAAGTCCCAACTCGTGGCCATGCACAGGACCACCCCAAAAATCCCACCCTGTGCCTGAGAGCATTGTCCAAAAGTACTGCAGGCAAAGTCTGTAGCTTTTGTGGGCTTTCTTTTTGTCTCCCAAATTTGCACAAACTTTATAAAAGCAAAGTTTATAAGATGCAACACAGT
Source organism: Hylia prasina (assembly GCA_013397195.1). Taxonomy (NCBI): domain Eukaryota; kingdom Metazoa; phylum Chordata; class Aves; order Passeriformes; family Sylviidae; genus Hylia; species Hylia prasina. Next base: position 42,577 of record VYXD01016865.1, on the reverse strand, counting down.
TACTTTTGGCTTTCTTTTATTTTTTTTTCCGTTAAGATGAGCAGGGGCAAAGCATGCAGGAAATTTAGGCATCTAGGCAAGTACAGAGCTCCTTTGTTTTTAATTAGCTACGTTGTTTTTAATTGCTTCTATGCTTGATACATAACCCAGCCTAAACAAGAATAGCTTATTGAATGGGGGACTGACTATGAAAGGCACCGTGAGGAGAAGGGCTGTTCTTCACAGTTGATATATTTGTATTTCAGTGCTTCATTTAATAAGTCTGTTTCCCCGGGGGGCTCTAGCAAGTAAATCATGCCAACAGATTGTTTTCTGCAAACTGGCTTATTTTTGTAATTAGCAAGACGTTAAAGCTGTAACTGCATAGAAAGCGATCTGGGTGAGGAGTGAACATAAAAGAATTAGTAAGCAAAATGTAATACTTACTGTTTGATGACATTTGTGTTGACTGGATTGGTTTCTGGGCAGTTTGTTGCCTGGGATAGTCAGTTTCTTCTGCAGTGTTGTAAAAGGAGAGAGAAATTCACAGGTGTGCACAGCGAATGTGGTAAGATGAGGTGTTTTAGGAGCAGCACTTTTTGGGAATCACATCTGCATGGCCAAGTGGATCTGATGGGGAAGCCTTTCTGGGGGTTACAGAAACTGCCAGGATTTCCCTGGCTTCATGTTGCTTTTTTCCTTTGTTTTCCAGTTATATGACAAAAACGGCGTCACCATGAGCGGAGTATTGAAAAGGAAGTACGAAGAGTTGGGGGATGACAGCACCTACTGCTCCTCCTCCTCCTGCTCCCCCCTCTCCTCCTCAGCATCCTCAGGCTGGGACACTGATGAGGAGAATTCCCATGGAGAGCCCAAGCCCAGCTCTGCCTTAATGTCCAGCTTCACCCGTGAGTACCTCTGGCTTTCCCAGGATCAGCCATGCCCCTGCACGGGTTTTTCGTAGGGTGGTGGTGGGTCATCACCACACAGAGACCCCCTTGGGGCACACCTTTATGGGTAGAAGTGGCTGTGGTGCCAGCTACCTGTCATGACACTGATTTATAATCATCCAGTCTCCTCACAGTGATCTTCCTCAGCCCTTCCTTCTAGTATTTATTATTCCTTTGGAATATTTTTGCTGAAGTCCAGGTTTCCACGAATAGAAACCCAAGGATGGGTGTGCAGAGGCAGGTGGGTGCCTCCAAGCCTGTGCTGCAGGACCTCCCACCAACCCTCAATTCCCTGTCAAGCTGTTTCACAGGCAAAACCTAATCAAACAGTGAAGGCCCGTAATGCTGTTTTTTAAAAATGATTAACTAGTAGTGTAATTACCATTTCAGAACTTGTTTCCTACGTAAGTTGGGTACTTTGCCAAAGAACATGACACGTTTGACATTGCCTCTGCTGCTAGTACAGATAAAAGCTATTTTGTTTTCCCAGCAATGTAAGTTTTGAGAGCTTTTAGGAAAACACACAGAAGGCAGTGTTGTAAAGCCCTTTATCTGCCGTGTGAAGGGAAAAATAAAAAGTACAATAGAGGAACATCTTCATGGAGGAGAAATAGTCCAACCTAGTAAATTATACTGAACACCCACTGTATATAGCAGTTAAGGTCCACTTAGCAGACATACACAAACACGCAGTGGTCTGAAAAGGCTTTAGAAGTCTTGTAATAATAAAGAGTCTCATTCTTGCTTGTCTTCCCAGGTTTTGTGACAAAACAATGAACTTTTTGTATTCTCTGGCTCAATTGGAAAAGGGTCAGGAATGGGAAAACAATTTCGGAGGAGGGGTGCAGGGAGAGAGAAGCAAATGCCAAAGTGCAGCAGCTCGGCCGATAGATGATCGTGGTGGTTAACTTGCCTTCTGATAAAGAGCTCATGTTTTAGGAGATTGAGTCAAGGTTATTGTGAAAATGCAACGCAAAGTGCAAAGATATGATCAGAGTGACTGCAGGGCCCAGTGTGAACCCCTAGCTATTGAGCAGAAGCTGCTGACACAGCTGGGTGAACACTTCTTTTTTCTCTTTTTTTTTTTTCCACATGAAACTGAAACACTATATTTTGGCAAGTGAGACCTGTGAAATGTGGGAGCAGTTAACTGTCCAGTCTTGCACTTTCACAGCCTTTGGGGCCCACCAAACCAGCCAAGCTCCTTGAGTTGTTGCAGTCTTTTCCTTGGGTCCCACTGTAAGGCTGCTTGTGGCTCTGCCTCCCAAAGAGTAGGGCTTGATCCCAGCTCTGCAGCAGTCACCCGTCCTTTCTGGGTTATTTTCTTCCGTGGAGGCAACCAAAGCACCTATGCACCAGCAGAGAATGGGACCAGAAATACCTCCCCACCACAAATTTGGGTGTAGCTGGCTCTTGTTCCTGCCACACTCAGGCACCTGTGCCTCACTTTGCTTTCTTGGCCAGCCACACTCGTGGAAACTCACTGACTCTGAACCTGCCTGACTAATTAGTCCCCCTCCATCTACTGTTTGCACGTGCAGATGTGCAGGGCCAGCTATCTCTGGAGAGGCTCTGCTCTAAGTGGTGTGTAGCATGTTTCAGCAGTTTAAGATAAACCAGAGTCATGTATTGCCATGTTTACCCGGGGATCACCTGCACAAAGATTAACATCTTTGCAGCTGCTCTCAAATGAGTCTCTCGAGGATAAACCATAGATTCAGAGTTCCTCCCAGTGGATGGTGAAAGGAAGTACCAGAAAAAGCAGCCGTTTGGGCTATTTTCTGCCCTGCCACAAAAGCTGGAGCCATGAAGCACTGGGAGTGCCAATGCCCTGGCATCCCAGGAGCAGACCAGGGGCTCCTGAGTGTGGGGCAGAGTGGATTTAGACAGATGTGTAGGATGGCCGGTTGCTTGTCTGTTATGCTCTGCCACACATGAAGAATAAGCAAATGGATTTTCCTGGGGGAAGTCAAGCAGGAAGGAGAAGCAGCAGCCACCTCATAGGGTGAATCTGATGGGTGACTCCGATGCAGCAGGGCTTGGCTTAGCTTCCTCTCCATCCTCATCCCACCTCTGAAATGTTAGCTCCTAAAACAACACCAAGCAACGTTGTAGCCTTTTCCCATTGTGTCCGTGTTGTGAGAGTAATTGCAAGTCCTGCCCGTTTGTAGTATTTCTATCCCATCTGCAGCATGGCAGCAATGACTTAGTGCTTTTCCTTTTTTTCATTCTCCCCTTTCTAGCCACGTCAATCCTGAAGAAATCCAAGCGACTAAAGAAGAACAACGTGGAGTTTGACCGGGTCACTGTGTTTTACTTCCCACGCTGCCAGGGCTTCACGAGCGTGCCTAGCCGTGGGGGCTGTACCCTGGGGATGGTGAGCAAACACAGCTCCTCCCGCCAGTTCACGCTGGCAGAGTTTTCAAAGGAGCAGGAAAACGTCCGTCGGGGCAAACTCGAAGAGAAATTAAAAGAGGAGAAGTTGGAGGCGTTGAAATGGAAGGTGAGTTAGGAGTGTGGGGCAGGGTTGATGAGGAGCCGGTGGATGTCGTTAGTTAATTGCCCAGTTTTTAAGAGCATCTGAGGCCTGGGGGTGTCAATCCTTAGCTCTCAGTTTAGGTCTCCAAAAAACACAGGCTCCAGTGGGGGGTTTTCATTTACTGCTCCACCTTTGAAAAGTGAAAAGACACAGAAGACATTTTTGCTCTTTTAGTTGTACCTCTCTGTCCTGCGATCCACTTGAGACTCTTCGTGGCATCTCCCAAAGTCTTTTAATTTCTGATTTAGATACTTGATATCCCAGGACACATCCCCAGTCAGGTGTCAGGTCTCTGCGGGCTCTGACTTAGATGTTGATCCCATGGGGGAGAGGTGATTCCTTGCTTGTTTCCCCTAAGCTGGGGGTTCCAATGGCTCAGAGCCCCAGACAAGCCCCTAATGCTTTGTCCACTTTTTGCCCTCAGCTAACCATGAACGGCACCAAGGAGTCCGAGGAGGCCAACCAGCTCACCATCGAGGACATCTCTGATGACGACATCGACGTCAGCAACGTGGACCTGGAGGACGGCTTCTTCCTGCAGCCCTACCCCGCCAAGAAGAGGCGCGCGCTGCTGAAGGCCGTGGGGGTGAAGAAGATCGACAAGGAGGAGAAGCGGGAGCTGCACAACATCCGCCTGTCCCGGGAGGACTGCGGCTGCGACTGCCGCGAGGTCTGCGACCCCGAGACCTGCAGCTGCAACTTGGCAGGCATTAAATGCCAGGTACTGCCCTCTGGTACCCCTGGGCATGGGGGGAGATGTGTTAGGGCAGGGGGTGTGAGCAAGTTGGACAAAGTTGGGGCAGCCTGTAAATCCATCTGCTTCCACCTGCGCTTGGAAGTGAGGAAAGCTCTTGGAGCATCCCTCAGGCTTCAAGGCAGACACTGCTCCGAAGTGTCCTCTTCCCAAACCACACGTGCAGCCATCCCCACACTGCCAGAGCCTGCAGTGAGAATGTCCCCGCTGTACATCCCCACGAGACCCATACCTGCTTGATCTCCTGTTGGAAGTGGGCCATGTGGGAATGTCTGCAAGGAAGAGCTCCTTGCATGAGGCTGTACTTTTTCCCCCTCCCCCAGGTTTTATTTTTAATTCTTTTTTCTTTTGGTGTGTGTCACAAATCCCAGCGCGCTCTGGCAAACGTGGGAGTGTCAGCTGAGCGTCAGCCCACAGCGAGCTGTGCAGGCCACCTGCACAGTGGGATAATCCCTCTGTATTCAATTAGTGAGTTATATTTTTCAGGGGTTTTTTTGCGGGTGCCTGCCCAGCTGTATTTGGGGAGCCTCATTCCCTATTCTGGGCGCTGCTCACTCCCGCAGCGCCGTGTTTGGAGGCTGGGGGTGGCGGAGGTGGGTGCACACGGGTGCTCCATGTGTGTGTCACAGCCCCCCTCTAGTGGCTGCTGCAGATCAGATAGTGAGATCATTAAATAGCAATAAAGAAAAAAATCACTTTTGCCCCCTCATGTCTCCTTTTGGGCCATTATATTTAGCTGGGGGGTTTTTTTGAATCTTTTAATTTTGTTCGCTTATACTGAAATCCAACTTTTTATGACACCTCTTCAAAAGAGATGGGTGTCTTTTTTTTTTTTTTTTTCTTCTTGCTTTTAACAGCTTCGCTCAGCTGTTACTTGGTTTCTCAGGGCAGAGAAGTCAGTTTTGGTTTTATGCCACTGGGTTCAATCCTAATCCTTCCCTCTGCTTCCCCCTGTGCCAGATGGATCACACCTCCTTCCCCTGCGGCTGCACCAAGGACGGCTGTGGCAACACCGAGGGCAGGATCGAGTTCAACCAGGCCCGTGTGCAGACACATTTCATCCACACCATCATGAAGCTGGAGCTGGAGAAGCAGCAGCAGAGCAGCGAGAAGGTGGCAGAGGCTGAGCCCCCGTTCCGGGAAGGGCTGGCACCACTGGGATGCACGGCGGGGAAGGGCTCCCTGGAGGAGTGCGCAGTGCCGCTGGCACCTGCCTTCCAGTTCAGCCCCGACCTGGAGGCCCTGGGGGAGAACAGCTGCAGCAGTGACATGACAGACTCCTCCATCTCCTCCCATCCCAGCGAGGACCTGGAGGAGCCCTATGAGAGCCTCCCCTCTGACAAATCCCAGTCGGACGTGGACGACGATGGCTTGGCACGCATCCTCCACTTCAACGACTCGGATGCGGAGGAGGAGAGCGGCCGTGGCCAGGACGACCTCGGCTGCTTCCACCCCTCTGACTTCTTCATCGAGGACCACGGCAGCGAGGCCAAGCCCGTCCCTGGCCACTTGTCCCACCTCTCGGAGTGCCTGGATGAGAATGCCAACCAGGACAGCGGGGGTTTGCTGGAGGATGCAGCCCACGTCAGGTGTGATGGGCTGTCCTGCTGCGCCTCATCCTCCACTGAGCCCTGCTCCAAGAGCTACGCTGACCTCAGCCTTTCCTCCGATTCCTTGGATTTCTTCCAGTCCTTCTCGGACTATAACTTGGGACCCCTTTACAACTCCTTAAAGGAGTATGAGAACCTGGATAACTTCTCAGCATTACAGTTTCAGTTGCCTAATTTTTCTGGCTTCCCGCAAGCCGGAGATCAGGGCTCCTGTTTCTTGGAGTCCCTCATTGGTTTGTCTGAATCCGTCCCTGAAACCCCGGCCCCTTTCACAGACAATCAACTTTTGGAGGATGCCATCAAGTCATCGCTGATGGAGACAGTGAAAGTGTGAAACACCCATGTGGCTTGGGCAAGGACTGATGCTGAAAGGAAAACGGAGGAACAGTTGGGCAGGCAAACTTTCACTGAGAGGATGGTGTGCCACTCAGATATAAGGAGGGGAAAAAAGCAACAGCAGAAGACTTTCTAAGCAAAATTAACTATTTTTGGTCTTTATAGAACGTGGACGCTTTGACATACTGCAGCTACAATCAGTTCTCCCGCTGTTTGTGCAAAAATTTCTAAACTTTCATGAGGGGGTGGGGAAGGGAGGGAGGGAGAAAGACTTTCACATGAGAACTTCCTTGTGTTTTGTACGAAAAGACCCGTTGAGAAATACTCCTTGCTAACGTTGCCAGTCGTCCGTACAGCCCCTTCTAGAAACGTTTCAGTGTTGCAGGAACTTTTTAAGGCAACTTTTTGAAGCTGTATTTATTGTGAAAATTTGTGGTTTGCGTAAGAGTGGGCCCAACACACTCTTACGTTTAAATCTGACGAGGTTTACAGAAGCAATCCATACACTATATACATAATCATTCTTCATCTATTTATTGCAAATTCCAGAATTTAACTAGCCACTGAAGCTTGAACTAGCATGAAACCTTATTTAAATTGGTAATACCTCAGATGTATTATGTGTACAATCATATTTTTTTGCATAATATATCTGTATTTATTTATTTTCTACCTGTAGTACGTGAATAGCACTGTGGTTTGTCGATGACCTGGAAGGGCAATAAGGTCTTCAAGAAGAAGATGACCCTGGTTTTTCTGAGTCTGAATGATGTTGGCTGTTTGGTCTTCACTTTACATTTCTAAAAACGCTGAACAGAAGTGGTGTGGGATGGGAGGGACGAGGGAAGAGCTCATGCAACATCCCTTGGTTTCTCCCAGCCTTGTCATAGACATGGGAATGGTGTCTGGTCTCCATAATATCACTGTGGAGAGCAAAGCAAGCAAACTTCATTTAAGAAGTAACATTAATACGGGCTCGAAACAAAACCCAACCCCTTTTTGTAAATTATTTTATAATTTATTTAATTTCCTGAGGATTTGGCCATGAGGTCTTTCCCCATCAGTTATGGTGCCTGAATGTGCAGAGGAACTGTCAGCAACCGTAGGGAGGTGTAACCATAAGGACCTTGGCAGCCCTTGTGGGGGCTTTGGGAGAGCAAAGCCAAAACAGTAACAGTGCTCAAGCTCCTCAGCAAGTGCTCCTTGGGACTCCCCAGCACCGAGGATGTCGCAGCTCCAAAATCCAGTGGGTTACACTGATTGTACTATATTTTTATATAGGTGAATCGAGTAATTCAAGCAAAACAGATGGATATGAAGTTCATTGGGTTATTTATCCTGTGAGTACAATTTTTGAAGACTGAAGACCAAGCTGAAAGACTGAAGGCTTTTGGTTTTTAAAATGAGATAAATCTTTGTGTTTAGGAAGGATACTGGAGGCTGCCTTAGCCTTTTGCTGTTTAAGTCAGTCTGAGAGCATGACACTGTTTGGCCACAAGATGTTACTGGACAAAAAATCTGTGCATCAGTGATACACTAAGTGCCTACACCAGTGGTATGGAAAAAGCAAAATGGATTTAAAACCTACCGGCTTTAAATTCCCCCTTGGAAAATTTGGTGATGGGAGTGATTCCTGGCATTACCAGCACAGGAGGAGGAGACAGCTCCGGTGTCCCAGCCCCGCTGTCCTGGGAGGAGCTGGAGGGAACTTCTGGGGGTGCAGAGACACACAGATGAGGGAAACAACCCCGAAACACAGACTTGAGGATTTTTCTATTGGCTGAACTGTTTCTATCCCCGACCACAGGGATGGTGCTCTTGGATACCTGCTCATTGACAGGTGCCTCACTGCAAACCTGCCGGCAATTTAGGAAACTTCTGGCGTACGAAGCGTGGGTTGCTTGGGGTTTTTTTAATCCTTATTATTGCTATTTAATTGGACATCTTCTCTGGTATTGAGCCAGTCAACTTGGAAGTGGAGCTGATCCCCCCCCATGGCCACGAGCGGGTCCTGAGCCCGAGCTCTCCGTCGCTTCCTCCCGCAAGGCATCGCCCCCGGGGCAGGAGGGCAACTGTAGGAATACTACTGGCAGATGGAGGATTTCCTGGATATATCTATTGTTATTATTATTGTTATTATTGTTATT
>VYXD01016865.1:3274-34223 GCA_013397195.1 Hylia prasina | reverse complement strand
ATATAGACACACTTTTTTTTTTTTAATGAATGATTGGGATTGACTCCTGCCTTTGTGGATTTTTTTTCAATAATTTATTCTTTTTATTTGTGTTGGTGCCAAAAAATTTTTTTTTCTCTTTTTTTTTTCCCCAGGGCACTGAATTGTAAATATATATATTTTTTTTTCTTCTTGGTATCTGTGTAAAAAGTTGCCTGTTAAACAGTTTAAAAACTGGGTATTTATTGACACAATCTGTAATTATCTAATGTATTGGTTGAAACGCTTTGGTTTCAACATAGCTTTATTTTAGCTTTCTTTGTGTATATATTGTGATTATGTTGCTTAAAGGTACAAGTTAAAAAATGCTTTATTTTTACCTTATCCATTTGCATTTGTTTATAAGAAAGCATATTTGTCTACAGCTGCTGTCTCTCATTTCATCAAAGCAATATGAAGAAATTTCCATTACACTTTCAATAAAAGAATTTTGTTTGAATACGGCAGAGTCTTCACTAATGCCCTTTGTGTGACACAATAACCTTTTTTCTGTTCCCTAAATAAAGTAAAAATCAGTGCATGGGATGTGGTTTTCCCAAACTTTTTGGGCTTTTGAATGGTGGCTGCTTGTCTCTAAGGGATGATGGAATAGACAACAGTTATGGCGGCATCCACATCACCAAGGAGAAATCTTGGGAAACCCTGGAAACCACTTTCCCTCATGGGTTACAAACCATTTCTCATTGCCCCATGGCCCCCCTGGGACCTGGAAGGATGCAGCTGGACAGAAGCATCACCATGGTCCTGTGCCCCCGGGGAAAAACAGAAAAATACTCTTGGTCATGGCAACAGCATGGAAAGAAGAGAGCAGCATGTGAAGCAGCCCATGGTACAAAGGAAAAAAGATGAATAAATCCCTGGAATCTAGATGGGGAAAAGCACACCTCTCCCATGGGTCTGTGGCTGTCAGCACAGGCATGAATCATAACCACTGCCATTGACCTGAAAGCAAGGGAAATTGGCCAAAGAATGCCATTGTCTAGTTTTCCATTGGGAATCCATTTTTAAAGGTTGCCATCTGCCCCCCAGAGCAGAGAAGCTCAATTAATTGAATAAACTATTTGTTACAAATTATTTGCTGAGCTGTAAAAACAGAAGTACTGAAAAGAGGCTCCTCCATGGAGGCTCTGCTGCATGCAGTGAAGCTCAGCCTGTTTATCCATCCAGGGGGATGTATTTGGTTGTGGGGTTTTTTTCCCTTTATGGGGTTTATGTCTGTAATTCCCTCTTAGAGTAACTATTTTCTGACTGGGAGAGGAATAGTCCCCAACATACAGCTCCAGCTGCAGTAATGGTGGGGTTTTTGGCTCACGGTGATGATTTTGTGTCATGCCCTGGCACAAGACAAAATCACCAAGGACCCACCAGCCCCAAGGGACAGTGCTGAAACAGCCCCAAGGTGCTGCATCCCATCCACCAGCCTCTGGCATGGGCATCCCCACGAGGAATTACAGAATCCTAGAATTTTGGGTTGAAAGGGATTATATTAAAGACCACCTAGTTCAACCCCCCTCCCAATGCCTTTCACTTTGCCACATTGCTCTAAGCCTCATCCAGCCAGCATGGCTTTGAACATTTTCAGGGGATGGGGCATTCACAGCTTCTCTGGGAAACGTGTGCCAGGGCCTCACCACCCTCAGAGTAATTAATTTTCTCCCAATATCTAATGTAAACCTGACCTCTGTCAGTTTAAAGCCAGATTCCCTGTCCTATCACTCCGTGCCCTTGTCCAAAGTACCTCTCCAGCTCCTTTAGGCACACAACTTTGGATGCAGCCCAGAATGTGGTTGGGGCTTCCTGGGCTGCCAGTGCACATTGCCAGATTGTATCCAGCCTTTCATCAATCAACACCCCCAAGTCCTTCTCCCCAGGGCTGCTCTCCATCCCTTCTCCAGCAAACCTGTTTGTGTTTGGGATTGCCCTGACCCAGGTGCAGAACCTTGGGGGTTTTTTCCCATTCCATACCAGGACAAACTAAAACTCAAATGGGAACATGCCAATAATTGGTGATTTTGCAGTGCCTTTCCTGGGAAAGCCAAGCTGACCTCCAGGTCTGAGTTAAAGCCTCAGCTCTGGCAAACTTCTGCTGAATTCCATGGAAAATGCTCTTGGATGGGTAGAGGAAGTGCCTGTTGCAGTGACGCGGGTCTCAAAGCCCCCGGGGATGCATCACCTGGAATGCTTTTATTGTCTCTGCAGAACATCCAAGACACTCTTACCCACTGCAGTGTCACGCTGCTCAGACAAGCTTTACAAACCTGCCCTTTTCTTTCTATCAGCCAGACAAGCAACGAAAAAAAGCTTTCCCCCCAAATCTCCTGCCTCCAAGGCAAGCACAAGACCCTGTGGAAGCCCTCGGTGCTGCAGAGCCAACACCCCTGCCCTCACCTTGCCCTGCAGCTCCTGGGTTGTTTGGTTTGGCTTGTGGGTTTGTTTTTCTAAAAAAAAATTTTCGTCTGACGGTGTTAAAGTCCATCCTATCCGTCATTTTATAGCTGTTCCTGACGAGGAAAGTCCTCGGCACTCGCACGGCGCCAGAGTCACCGAGCCTGGCGTCACAGCCTGTTCCCGTCCCCGGCGGCCCCGGGTCGCCGAATGACTCATCCCTTTTCCGGAGGCAGCTCCGCCGCCCGGGACAGACCGAGCGCCTTCTGGGCTGGCGGCTGCGCCACAGCCCGACCGTGCTGGCACCTCGGGACCAAAGCAAAGCAGGCGATGAGTAATGCCGTGCCCCCGGGAAAGAAAAGGAAAATAAATGGAAATAAAAGAGGGTGGTGAAGCCCTGAGCAAGGTGGGGAGTGCACGGACGGGTTTCTCTGGGGTCAGTGAATCACCCCGTTGCCAGGGATGGGAAGGAGCAGCACTGCCTGGTGCCAAATGGGGTGGGAGTGCCAGCCGGGTGTCACCGGGCCGGGACAGGTCTGTGTGCAGACAGACTGCTGGTTTCAGCCCTGCCAAGGATGGGGAAAGTTGTGGGCTGCAGCTGGTTTAACCCCTTGCAAGGCGCAGCTCTGTAAAAGCAGAGTGGGCACGGCTTTAGCAGCAGCACCTTGCAAGGGGACCATCTCCAAGCAGCCTGGGAACTCCTCCAGGGCTTCTCTGGCCTCACTCTTCAAGGGAAATGTAAACTCCTCTTGGCAGAGAAACTGTGATAAACTGCTGCTTGCAGGCCATGAGGATGCTCTGAGAGCTGGAGCCCCTCTGCTCTGGAACCAGGCTGGGAGAGCTGGGGGTGTTCACCTGAAGAAGGGAAGGCTCCAGGGAGAGCTCAGAGCCTCTTCAGAGCCTAAAGGTGTTACAGGAGAGCTGGAGAGGTACTTGGGACAAGAGCATGGAATGATGGGACAAGGGACAATGGCTTTAAAATGAAAAGGGAGAATGGCTTTCAACTGCAAGAGGGAAGGCTTGGATTAGATATCGGAAAAAAATTCCTCCCTGTGAGGGTGGTGAGATGCTGCCCAGAGCAGTTCTGGATTCCCCGTCCCTGGAAGTGTCCAAGGCCAGGCTGGACAAGAGTCTGAGCAACCTGGTGTAGTGAAAGTGTCCCTGCTCATGGCAGAGGGTGGGAACTGGATGATCTTTAACGTCCCTTTCAACCCAAACCAGGAGATGATTCTATGATTCTCCTTCACAGCTACAACCATTAGGAGTTTTCAGGGCTGCTTAATCCACGCACTCCCATCAGCTTGTTTTACCCCTCCCAGCCTCCTGCTGAATAAATGGCAGCATTGCCATCTACTGAGCAGCTGCCTTCTTCTCCCAACCTCTCAGCTGGCCAAACTGCTCCTGGGCAATGCTTGCCCTCCTCTGTGGGACCAGATGCACCACGTGTCTCACTAAGATATAGTAAAAGAAAACAAAAACGGCTTAAATGGCCCATAGGGGTTTGGAGGAGAGATGGGGCTGTCCTGAGGCTTGACTGGCCTGGCACACACACCCTCATCTGGGTCAAACTATCTCCAGAAGGTAAATGCTCAACTCCTCCCATGGATTCACCTCTATTTTGACCAGGGAAGATGAGTGAGGACAAAATGTGCTGGACATGCATGACTCCATTACATCAGCAAGTGCATGAAACCCACCAAAACTGGAATATCTGCAACCACAGAGCTGAAATATTCTGTCACAAGCACAGAGGCTTTTAGTCAGCCCAGTTGAGAAGGCTGAAAGATTTGGGATTCCCTGAGGACCACATGAGCCACACACTGGGCTAGAAAACATTATAGAATTAATAACATACAAGGATCTCCCTCCAAAATAAACCTGCTCCCCTGAGATCCTCTGCAAAGGAAACTATTATCTGTAACATTTCCCTGGAAATAAATACTTGGCTACTACTTTGGAGTAAACAGAGATGGACACTTAATGGTAGCTAAGTCTTTTCATAGTCAAACATCCAAAAGCTCTCTCTGGTAATTAAGGCTGAATGGCTGTCAGGAGGCAACAGGGCCCCTTGTAGCCACTCTCCCAAATATCCACCACTTTTGCCTACAAGTGAGCAAGAACTGATTGGTGAAGGAGTGGTACAATTTCAACAGCAAAGATTCTGGGAGCTTTCCTGATAAAGGACAGCAGNGACGGGATGGGACGGGATGGGATGTTCTGACATTTCTAATGGCACAGACCCCTATATTTGATCTGTGCATCCGCTGTTTCACAGCATCTGCAGCATCACCTCCCAAAATATCTCAAAGTGTTGCAGCCAGCCTTACACCTGACCAGAGCACCCTACACCTGCTAGAGCCAGCCTCCCAGGAGCTAATTCTCCTGTGGCCACGGTTGTCTCCTTTTTCTGCTCTTCATAAACGCGTGGACAGCACCAGTTTTCCAAAATCCAGCTAGTCACCTTGTTCAGCTGCACCCTTAACACTCAGTTTTGGGGAAAAGGATGTGGACATTCCCTATAAGCATCATAACACTGTGCCCAGCTGTGGTTTCCCAGTACCACTGGATATTATATTGCTGTTAAACCTATCATCTCCACACAGTAAGTCCTGTGGAGCACTGCATTTTCCACAGGCTTTCCAAGGTGGCCTCCTGGGATCAGAGTTTTGTCCAGCAGTGCTGAGGAACACACAGCTCTAGTCAGGCACTTGGATAGTGAGAGGTAAATGAGGCACAGGNCTTTGGAGTAAACAGAGATGGACACTTAATGGTAGCTAAGTCTTTTCATAGTCAAACATCCAAAAGCTCTCTCTGGTAATTAAGATTGAATGGCTGTCAGGAGGCAACAGGGCCCCTTGTAGCTACTCTCCCAAATATCCACCACTTTTGCCTACAAGTGAGCAAGAACTGATTGGTGAAGGAGTGGTACAATTTCAACAGCAAAGATTCTGGGAGCTTTCCTGATAAAGGACAGCAGTGCCAGAGTAGGATTTGGATGAGGAGATGTCTGTAATCAGAACACTTTTTGCAGCCATGGTGTGGCTGAGGGCTCTATTGCTGAGCTTAGCTCTGTGTGACTTGAAAACTCCCCAGCTCTGTTGTGTTTTGGGCCAGCTGAGGTGCTGGAGGGTATGAAGACATCCCCATGGGAGTGGTGAGATGACAAGGGACCCCAGGAGAGCTGTGCCCCTTTGACACAGANGAGTTTTGTCCAGCAGTGCTGAGGAACACACAGCTCTAGTCAGGCACTTGGATAGTGAGAGGTAAATGAGGCACAGGAGAGGCACACATGCCCTGCCTGTGTGCTGCCAGCTCCTGCCTCCCTCTTATCCTCCACAATAAATCATGCCTGAGCAGCACAAGCTGTTCCTGTCAGCAAAAGGCAGAAAGAAAACTCTGCTCTTGGCACTGGGGACGTGATAATGACCCTGAATTAGAGCTGGATGTCTCCAGCACCTGATTCTCCTGCTCCTGTGGGCACAGCCTGAGGTTTCTCCTCCTGGCAGTTGTAGGAACAGGTCCAGGAGTTGCTTATGTGGAGGAAGGATTTAAAGGAGCAATGTCCAGCCTGGATTTCAGCGCAGCTTGTGACCAGAGGTTTCAAGCACCTGATGGCCTGTGGAGACCACAGGGGAAGTTGCACAACTGTGGGCAGGAGCAGGGGCAGCCTGTCACTGCTGTCACATCAGGGGACAAACAGGGGGTGACTGTGGTGTTTAGGGTTGTGACAAGGCTCACTAAATTCCTGGTGTGGTCCCAGTAACAGCAACATCCCCAGTGATTTCCAGCTCTGCTCAGCCCTGGCCAGGGATGGAGGCTGATGGAAAACTGGAACCCCCTGGGACATCCCCAAATCCCCCCTTACACCAAGCACACAGGGTTAGACCCCCCAGCCCAGGCATCAGGCACAGTAATACTTCACTTCTCAGCATCTGGGTAATTTTTGGAAGTAGTTTGAGAGGCTCCCTTTGCAAGCTGTTATTTCTCAAAGCCTTTGATCTTGTGTCTTTTTTAATTCCTTCTGCAGCTCAAGGAGAAACTTGAATACAGTCAGACAAGATCTCAGGTGCCAGTGAGCTCCTGACAGATGGCTGCTGAGTGTTCTTAGAATGGACATTCCTGGGACAGAGCACACCCAGGCTCTTTCAGAAGTGTCCCTGTCCATGGCAGGCGGCTGGAATTACATGATAAATTTAAGATCCTTTCCAACCCAAACCATTATGGGATTCTATGATGTAGCAGCAGAAATCACACATGCTGTCTTAAAAGGAGAAGAAGCATTCAGTACTGTAAAGGGGTAGAAAAACTGAGATTCAGGGGTTTTTAATCTGCCAGAAGAAGAGAACTGCCAAAGTGCTGCATAATAAAGTTGAGAGCCAAGAATACAGCCGGGACTTTGCTCCTTCACAAGCCTTGCAGAAAACACCCCTGGTTTCATTTTCGTTTGCCTGAGTAAGGAAGATTTAATAGTTTGCAGAGCAGAGCTCAGGGAAACAGAGGTGAAAAGCAGCTTCTGTGTGGCATTGCTTATCTGTGGGTCTGCAAGCAAACACGGAGGGCAGAGTGCAAGACTGAGACATGGCATTTTATCAGTCTTGGCCCACAAAACTCCTTTAGCAGTCGGTGATAACCGTGTGGGACATTCCCTTGGTTGGCCAATGCCCTCTAGTGGCTTCTGGAGAGGAGAATTGTGCATTCCCCAAAGAAAGGGTTTTGATAAAATAGTGCTATGCCCCAGGTGTGCGCAGGTTTTGGGAGATATGGGACATAGGTGGTTTAAAGTTATTAAAGAGCTAAATCGACCTCCTTCATCCATAAATATGCATCTCACAACACACAGCAAAAGGGAGAGACGGGAGGTTGTGGGATTCTCTGTGTTTTCCAAGAGGATGGTTTTGTAGTTTATAGAATCATAAAATTATTTGGGTTGGAAGACACCTTAAAGGTCACCTCATTCCAACCTCCCTGCCATGGGCAGGGATACCTTCCACTACCTCAGGTGGAAGTCCCATCCAACCTGGCCTTCAACTCTTCCAGGGATGCAGAAGGGATGGTTTTGCAGATCATCAAAAGACAAACCTTGCTTTATTGTTCACATACATGTTTTCCTCTGTCTTCTCCCTTCCCTCCCTTTACCAACTCTGCTGTGTGTGTAATAGGGAGTGGACAATATTTTCAAATATTATTCACTGCAGACAGGCTTGCCTAGCTGACTGAATCAGGGCCACTGCACACCTAACAGCACAGAGGATTATTTTACATGGAATTTATTGCTTCCTGCGTAGAAGAGCATGCACCAGAAGTGCCCTTTTCTGTGTTCTCAGTCTTAAAAAATCATCCTGTATAGAGTGAATTTAAGAACAAGTTGGATGGATTGTGCTTTCTATGGGTTGAGTTTGCCAACACACTTGAGGAAAATGCTCTCTCTAGGAGTATCTCCATGGTTGAAACTGTTTGTTTGGGAATATGAGGAGAACCCAGTTATGCAAGCAAAACCTCTGCTGGCTGCTGTGAGGGTAGATCAGGACAGGATCATGCATACTGGTGCCCAGCAGCATCACACATTGCTGTGCTCCCACTGACCTGGCAGCACCGAGCTGATCACCTCTGCATCTGGGGGGTTATCCCTGAGGACCCCTCAATGAGAAAAATCCATCATGGCCATTTTCTGCAGGTTTGGTGCCCAAATTACAGCCTTGCCCATCCCCAGGTTAAGGGCACTGCCACAGACTGGGACATTCCCTGAACCTCATCTGCTGATGGGGTTGGACCCAGTGCCTAAGGCAGACCAAGCACACCAATAGCTCACTGGCTGCACTCACTGAGACTGTATTACACCAGTATTAGCCAAATCCTGCTGTTAATAACCGAGAGGTGCAGAAGGGATGAGAGGAGGGTTAAAGAGCACAGGTACTTAATTTTATCTCATATATTGATGCGCCAAGCGATCCTTCTCTAGAAAACTCCATTATTCTCCATTGTCTGGAAAGCAAAAAACCAGATTAATTCAGCAGAGAGGCAGCATAAGGTATGTCTCCATCCCAGGGAATGGTCTGAAGAAGGGCTTGTTCCCAGCTGAGCCAGGGGACTGCTCTAACAACCTATTCCCACCCAAAAAGGTTTATGACCGCACTGGCCTCCCTCTAGCCCAGACTGATTTAAAATACCTCTCTCCACCTTTCTTTCCAGCAGAACCCACAATTTACAGAGGCTTTTCCACAAAGCCATCCTCTGTGCCTGGGGAAAGGCTGCTCCTTGTGCCAGGCATTATTTATGGAGAAAAGAACTTGTTGTTCATTCCCAAATGTGAAGCTGAGGGTGGATAGTGCAGCACTGCAGGATTTGCACTTTTAGAGATGTTTTATATTTGCTGCATTTCTCATCCAGCTAATTCCTCCTGTGGTTTCCTGCAGCAAGGTTTTGTCTGGGTGAATGGTGATGATAATTTTTTGGACACAGGGCCCAGCTCCTGCCTGGCTTGAATTTTGTCTGTGGCCCTCAGCAGAGCATTTCAGCTCTGAGGGAGCAGCTGCCTCCTTACAATTAGTTTGACTACACCAAAAGTAGCATCCAAATATCCTTATTTTAGACCTCCCCAGATCTTCCCGTTCCACTCCTAATGGTTTAATAAACAAAAAACTACTCTGAATGAAAAATAAATGAAAAATTCCTCAGGCCAACCCCTTGCTTTCAGGGGAGATGCACAGGCATGAAGCAACTTACACTGTGGATCCAGTCCATGTAGGCTGACACACGTGAGAAGACTGTGGGTTTCTGGTAGGTGTTACAGTAGGGAACTAACCCCAAACTCACAATCCCATGGTCTTCCCAGTGATCATCCCTGTAGCAGTTGAGAGAGCCCCCAGAGTCCCCCTGGACTGGAGGAAGGAAAGGAAATATTCAGCTAAATTATCTGAGCAATGAGTGGAAAGGATTAAGGAGCACTGGAGACTTAAAGTATGTGAAAAGATAAAGGCTGTGCCTGGGTTCACAACTTGGTTTGTAACAAGGTTCTGACATAATTAAACCACACACACAAAAAAATACACTAAACATCTACAGACTTATAATTATCCCATATCTATAAATGTACTACGTATAATTGTACAACCAGCTTTATTTCTATGTTTCTATATTATATGCCTATATTTACAAAATGACAGATTATGTATTTTTCCACATTTTTTAAGGGCTCTGCATGGCTGCTTTTATTAGAAGCCACCTTTCCAGTGAAGGGAATACAGGAAGAGGTAACAAGTGTTTCTTGACTCCACATGCCAAACCTCCTTGCCTTGATGCTGAGGCCACCTGGATCCTTTGGGATAATGGGAACCTCACAAGATCTTCTATTCTCACCTAAGCAGGGCCAGAGGGAGCTGTTGGGCATAGCCCAAACTTGCAGCAACCTCAGCTGTAAACAGAGTGGATGGGAAGGAGAAGGGTGACAAGAAGGAGGCAGCAATGCCTGGCTCAGGGTGCAACAACACAGCAGCATTGGAAAAATGAGTGGACAAATTTCCTTGTAGCTTCACCCTTTGGGTCAGAGGCGACTGCCAAAGTTTCACCTTTGTCCCCAGGATCTGGTCCTTGGGACAAGCTGCTGAGAGACAGGGTCAAGCTACTCCCCAAAATCAGAGGGGAGAGGTGCACCCTGAGGATCTGGAGGTTTTTCTCTCTGCTCGCTGATCTCTGGAGGAATGTGGAGAAGGCCCAGTTCAGGAGATACTCAGCAGAAAGCACCAAAGGGGCTGGGATTTGCAGAACTATTGCAGGTGGAGAAATGGCAAAACCAGAACTTGAGGCACAGCAAGGTGAGAGAGGAAGGAAAAAGAAAGAGAGCAGCTTGAAACCCCTCAGATTATAAGAGCTCTAACGTTGCACCTGCCCTCACGCCATCCCCCCCTGCACAGAGCATGGTGTCCTTTGCCTGGGATCCCCACCAGTCCTCCTGGGAGCAGATCTTGTGGTCCACCACTGGCAGCATCACCTCCTGCGGCCCATCCATGCAAGAGAGGGGACACGAGAAAGGGTGACACCCTGGCCCAACAGCTCCAGGGGCTGAGGAAAGAAGCTTTATCTTCATGGTGGTCCCCCTGGACACGCCTCCTTCCCCCTTACTCATCACTGACCACTCCCCAGTCACTAATATAGCAGGGATGGTCATTGGGAAAATTTCTCTCATGGGTGGAAGCACTCCCAGCTCAAGGAATCCGTTGGCATTGGCAGGAGATTCGAGGTGCAGCAGGGCAATGTCAGAGCTGAAACAGGGCACAGGTGAAAGATTCCTCACTGAAAATCCTGGATGAGGCATGGATCACACATCCTCACTCCCCTTTCATCACTCACACAAAGCTCCAACCTCTGTGTCATGATAGGCAAGCGCCTTGCAAATATAATTAATTATTCCTTATAGCTATCACAGGTGACAGGAAAATTAAGAGCAATTAAGAGAGAAAAGGCCATGGTGCAGACTGATAGATGGATAACATTCCCCAAAATTTGTTTGGGGTTTAGGGTGAATTTTGGTGGATCCTGGGTGGACAGACCTGTCTCTGAGGGGGGTTTGAGACAGTCCTTCAGCATTCGGCTTTCCTTCATCAGATGCACACAGGGCTGTGACTGCAGGCAAGCCCCTGAATCTTCTCCACATCTTGTTCTGGTTTTTTTCCCAACATGGTGAAAACAGGCCTATCATTTCCCCATCTTGGGCAAAACAGGACTGAGATCATCCACATGGACACCATAGAACATCTCCAATAGAGGAAGCCATTTGGGAAATCTCCTTTGCAGCATCTTCCAGTGCTTCCCACAAATCCAGCCTTGCTGGGAGTTGGACTGAACATACACATAAATGCTGGTGAGAGAGGATGCTCAGTATTGTTTAACTATCTGACAGTAAAAATAATTACCCGTTGGCAATGTCATTGGGATTCCAGCCCTCATGGATGAAGATTGCATCCACACCAATGTAGTACTCGGTGCCATCCACCTCCAGGAGGTTGTGCTCACCCAGAGCCACCTGGTAGGATGCTCCTGGGGGCCTGGAAAGGAATCACAGAGTAATTGGTGCAAAATCTACTCCCCACTGAGTGTTTTGCAGTGCAATTCCTGCACAAACCAGACCCAGTTTTTCATTTTCAAAGCACCTTCCACCAAAGGATTTTCAAGGCACTGTAGCCAAATTTGCTGTGAATGGCNCATGTCTGCACCTTTCTGGAGCAGTGTGAAGGACCAGCTGGTTACACTTTATTTTAAGTGCAATCACTAAAGGCAGGAGCAATTAAAGGGCNGGGTGTTTAGCCTGGAGAAAAGGAGGCTCAGAGGGGACCGGGTTGCTTTCTGCAACTACCTGGAAAGAGGGTTCTAGCAAGGTGGGAGTTGGTCTCTTCTCCCAGGTAACAAGTACAGAATGAGAGGAAATGGTGAATGGATATTGGGAAAAATTTCTTCACTGAGAGGATGGTCAGGCCTTGGAACAGGCTGCTGAGGTCAGTGGTGGAGTCACCATCCCTGGAGGTGTTTAAAGGATGTGTAGATGTGGCACTTGAGGACAGGGTTTAGTGGTGGGCTTGGCAGTGTTGGGTTAATGACTGGACTCAATTTTAGAGGAGTTTTCTAACCTAAATTTTGTTTCTAAGTGGCCTTATGAATCAAGCACATGCTGCCTGCAGTTTGCTGGTGAAGAAACTGAAGGTGCAGCATCAGCTACTGAAGTGCTGAGCTTGGTCTTGAACAAGAAGGTTCATTTTCCATGTCTGCACCTTTCTGGAGCAGAGTGTGAAGGACCAGCTGGTTATTTTAAGTGCAATCACTAAATGCAGGAGCAATTAAAGGGAGTGTTGGCTTACTGGTGTCCCATGGCATTGACATGTTGTAGAGCATGGCCTGAGAGCAAGCAAACACCCCTTTTGTTCCATTTTTCCATCTCTGTGCAGGTCTCTCAGGAGGCAAACCCACTAGGAATGCTCACACTCATGCAAATGCACCTCCTCTTATGCAAATCAGCAATCAGCTTGATTTCCACTCCCAGTAAGTCAGCGATTAATATGTAAAATCAAGGCTGAAGCCAGCAGAGATTTCCAGCTCCCCTGATTAAGTGAGCAGGGAGATGTCCAGCTGTGCAACACACCAGTGGGGAGCTCTGAGGAAGAAAAGGGTCTGGCTCCCATCTGCACCAAGAATGAGGAGCATAACAGGAGTTTAAACAGTTTTTATCCTACTCACACACTGAGGCAGTGTGCTGCAGTCATGACCCATTTGCTGCTGATCAGGGTTCAACCACAAATGTGGGTGTAGTACCCCAGGTCATTTGGATGGGAAATCTGAAGTGATACCTGGATCAAACAACAACATATTTCACACTCAAGCCATGCCATGCCTCTGCAGAAACAGTGTGTGTGGCTTTGGACAGTGGAAGCTGTTATTTTTTCACTTTTTTGTTGGTTTGG
This sequence comes from Hylia prasina, assembly GCA_013397195.1. Lineage (NCBI taxonomy): Eukaryota > Metazoa > Chordata > Aves > Passeriformes > Sylviidae > Hylia > Hylia prasina. Next base: position 21,351 of record VYXD01016865.1, on the reverse strand, counting down.
GTTTTTTTAATTGAAGGCTTTTTGCAAGTGTAAGACTCCAGCATTACCTGCCACTTCCAGCTGTTCCAGCTGTTTGGTTGGGCTTCGTGGCCTCCAATCACTCATCATGCCAGCACATCCTTCTGAAGAGCATCCCTCAGGGGAGTCCCAGAGATTGCCCCTAACACAAAAAAGGAAGGAGAGCAGTTTGTCGTGTAGATTCCTGAAGAGCACTAGTTCCCACAGACAGCCAGGTCTGGAAAATGGAGTGGTTGAGGCTTGCACGTGGTGACCCTGTGGTCACTCTCCATCCTGGAGTGGATTTTTCATCCTCCATGAGTGAAAAAGACCATAATCAGGCTTCAAGATACAAAGCTCTTGTATAAAGTGACTCGTTTCCCACACTCCAACCCCACCTTTATGCACCAACCTACATCCTCTTGGGTTTTTGATACCTCAGAGAATTCCCAAATCTTTCTTATGGAGATAATGCTCCCATAATAGAGGAAAACCCTTCCACATTAGCACAGAAACTAGCACAGAAACGGCAGAGAAAAGAAAATTGATATGCTGTAATCTGCACCACTCAGAGGCTGAGCTTCACCTTTTCCCAGATCAAATAAATTTCAGCTTACCCAGGCAACAGAGAAGAGCCAGAAACTGAAACATCTTAAATGAAATGGTTGCATTTTTTCCCCAGAAAATGTCTTTTTATACTAAAATATCTGCTAAGAAACTGTGTCTAAATCTGGGATCAATGCAGCTTATCTATACCCATAACTCATTAAACTGATCAAAAATGTTCTCTATGTGGAAAAAACCCATCTGCTCAATGTAGAGCCCAAGGCTACACAAACACCTCCACACTGTATGGTTCCCACGGAGCCACGAGGCAGAAAAATCCTGAGAAATCTGGAGTTCTCTCAGATCAAGTCAAAAACAAGGCAGGGCAGACCCAGGGTGGAGAGCCCAGTGTAGGTGCACAATTAAGGACATATTGTGTTATCTCTCTTGTAAGAGATGTGTTAGTCCAGCTTTCTGCTGCTCCATGTGACATGAACTGATCTTTGTCAAATGGATAAACAAATCCACAGTTTTTTTTATATCCCCATTAACTGTAGTCCCTTGTGTTTTGTGCTTGTGGAATGTCATGATTTATGTCCATGTGATGGTTAAAGGTGCAATTAGGGAGCACAGTAGATGCATAAGTTCTTCAGTTAGATATAGATATAGATATAGATATAGATATAGATATAGATATAGATATAGATATAGATGATATAGATATATAGATATAGGTGTAGGTAGAGATAGAGACAATATAAATATATAAGTATAAACATAGCCCTGCTTTTTTGTTTCCAGAGAGGAAGGAAACAAGAAATACCTGCAGCTGATGGAAATCCAGAGACTGGCTTCCATGGTCAGAGGAAATCCCCTTGGGACACACAGGCCATCAATGGATGGGAAGTAAAGCTCACCTTGAACTGCAGTCAGGGAGCAGCTGTCTAGTAAAAAGGGAGAGTTAAGGAAATGAACTGGAGAACACAGCAAGGGTCACCTAGCTAAGTGTGCTAATGGGATCCACTGTCCATGGAATGCATGATCCAGGACCTTTCCCATATAATCCCTACAGTCCTCTTTCATAAATCATTTTTATTTTAGCGGGAGCCATAAAAAGTTCAGTGTGATATTTCAGCACTGAGACCATTTTTTAGTCCTTGGGCACATTTTCCCCCTTACACCACAGATCCTTTTTAGCTCCCAGGTAGTTCTGGTAGGAGGTCAGAAAGTGGCCTCCTACCCAAGCAGTCTCTTCCCTCACCTTCACTGCATTCATCATCCCTCTTAGGCCTGGCCAACTCACTCATTTCCTACCACTAATTTATTTTTCCAAAGGCTTTATGTGTCCCCTACATACAGCCATGCTTAAGAATGCATTTGTTTATTCCCCTTTTGGACACCAGGAATTTATCTTGAGCAGTTGTTTGTCCATAATCTGACCTCCACAGCCATGCACACGCCATCAGCACTGTGGCTTTGATGCTGGGCTGTGTTGTAATGCCCAAAGGAGAAATAAATTACAGTGGGGATGATGAATTACAGCTGCTTTCAGAATTCCTCCATTCGGGGCATTGTTTCAGTGCAGAGCTCTTGAGGGATGTCTGCACTTCCCCCTGGGACCCACAAGAATCATTGTGTCCAACTCCAACACCACAAAAACAACTCAAGCAGCCCTGTTTGTGTCCATATGGCAAAACCCTCTTANAACCACGATGAAACCTGTACACGCTGAAAAGGACACCTTTGTTATACCCTGGCCCTAGCCCGGGGCTATCTAAGGGGTATAAAAATGGAACAGACAGACAGACAAATCGTGAACAGAGGAGGCTGGCGAGAGAGATGTGTGCTTCTCTGTTCACCAGTGTTGACTCCCGGGCTCAACACTTTCCCATTTTGCTCGTGGTCTTTTTATCCTAAATCTCTGTAATCAATAAATCATTTTTATACTAAATTCTAATTGGTGGCTCATCTATAACATCTGGAACAGAAAGCTCTCATCCCTGTTGCCTATGGGCCCTTGTCCATCCTGGCTTTCCAAGCCACATGTAAAAGCTGCTTTGAGGACCGTGGGCTGGTGCAAACCAGTGTTATGCCAGAGTGCGTTAACAGTTTTCTGTCCAGAAAAAGCAGAACATCTGAACTGGTGCTCTAGCACTCTTTAGTTAATTGGACCTCTGGCATTGTTTCAATAATTCGTGATCTAGCACTTTTAATTATTATACAGCCTTTTCTCCTCGTTCACAGAGGATCCGGATTAAATATTTTGATGACAGAAGCATTTTCTAGGTGAGCAGGATATTTTAGGAGTGAGAGAAAGCATAAGGGAGTTGTGGAGGATAGGAAGGATCTTGGGGAAAAATTCCAGGACTGTACAAGCAAATAAGGATATCTGGGGGGACTTGAAGAGATCCAGTGCAGTTATTGAGCACAGAAATGAGGACAAAGTCATCTTTTGGGGAGGCCTTAAAGCACAAACTGAATTCCAGACATACATGTATATATTTATTCACTTTAATGTTTAAAATGTTTATCTAAAGATTTAAAGTTGGTCTCATGAAATACAGACCCTTAATCCATAATTACTGACGTTTCACAAGATGATGTTTGATGGAGAGGGCAATGGACTGAATGACTTCCCAGTTTAGCACACCCTGGGACTTACACATCCATGAGAAATGCTACCTGATAGATTTATCGGGCAGCTGAGATTCAGAAATGCTGCCTGATAAATTTATAGGGCGGCTGAGGTGCCGGGAATTTCTAATGCACACTGAAACTGCTCTGAGAGTGATTTTTTAAAGCAAGTGTGACAGAGTGTCGAAAGCACGTGGAACACTCCACGAGAGCAAATTACAAGATCAAGGGCTTTCTCCTTCACCGAGTATAACAAGTAAAAGGGAAAGAGATAAACAAAATAAAGAAAACACAGGAACACAGATCTGGCAGACAAGGGACGAACAGGGTGTAAATGAAGAACAAAAGTGTCTGGACCACCACTGATGGGCCATTAAGGAACTAACTACAGGCTGAGCTTTGGAGGGAGCTAATTGGGAAGGTGCAACTGATAAGAAGCGAAAAAGAAGCTGAACTTGAGGATCTGGAGTACTCAGGGGGGCTGTGCAGGACAAGTGGTTGGACTTGATCTTAGAGGTCGTTTCCAACCTTAACGATTCCTTGATTCTGTGACTTGAAGGCAAGGAAGAGATCACAGGTGTGAGGTATGAGGGCCTGGTGTTCCCACTGAGGGCACAGCAGACTGGGTTCTAGCAGCTGGGCAGGAGAAATCCCAGGTTCTGGGGGTTGCTGGAGATGTCAGGCGTTATATAATGCTCTTAACACGGACTACCGCATCTGACAGAGTTACTGGTTTTATTTAAAGCCTTTCTGCACCATCTGGGGAGGTGATGGATTCAGGACTGCTTTGGCACATGTTCTACTCAGAGAGTAAACCAGTGCATAAGGCTCAGTGAGTGGGGACATGAGTAACAACAACTAACACCCCACTTTTTTATCATCAGCAGCATCAGACAACACCAGTTTACTTTTGCTAATTGTTTGAGTTGAATTCTGGCCTTGGAACTCTGTTTGAAGTACCACACGCACTTGGGTCATTGTCAAAATAATGTGAATGCTTTCCTTGCAAGAAAAAAGCAGCTTAAAGCACCTTCCAGGACCTAAAGGAGCTACAAGTAATCTGGACAGGGACTTCTGACAAGGGCATGGAGTGTTGGGACAAAGGGAAATGGCTTCAGACTGACAGAGGGGAGGTTTGGATTCGATATTTAGGAAAAAATTCTTCCCCATGAGAGGAATGACGAGATTTGTCTTTACAAACAAGCTGTGGGTCTGCTGGTAGATAAAACTAGAGCTGAGAGATAAGAGAAACAAGGGAAGGATTCCACGGATTGATGAATGGAAAACAAGATATTTGCCTTTACAAACAAACCGTAGGTTTGCTGATAAGTGAAATTGGATATTGAAAGATGAAGGAAAAAATGGGGAAAACCCATAATAATTAAAGATTAGGGGGTTATACACTAAAAGGGGAATCTTAGATTTTAGGCATTCTGGGAAGTCTTTACCTCTCAAGTACCTCAGTCAATGGGGAAAGAGAGAGGGAAATGCAGCCGGGAAATTAGAATAAAAAGGAGGCTGTGTCCTCCGAAAATTTGAGAGACCCCAGGGGAAATGCTCCATGGCCTCTCCCTTTATTCGAATAAAGTAAAAGGACTCTTCTGTCTCCTTTTTGGACATAAACCTCTGGCATTTGTGCATTAATTTTCCTAACACCCTTGAGGGTGGTGGGGCAGTGGCACAGCTGTGCACCTGAATTCCTACAGACAGAATCTCATAAAAAATGAATTTATATATTAAATATAAAATCTCTATATGAAATCTTTACATTCGGGCAACATATTATTGACTAACTAGATGGAATAGATGAATCAAATGTTCTTATCATTAAAACCCCCCATGAAAGCTTTTCAGCTTGTCTGAGCACAGGCACAGAAGATGCAAAAAGAAAACCATCTCCCCTGGTACAGGCAATGATGCAATTTCCAGGAATAACATTTTACAGCTGGGTGCTGTATGAAGAATTAGGATGGTTAGACTCTTAATTATCCAAAACACTGCTCATCAAATCAAGGTCAAAGAGCTCCTCTAAGCAGCAAACCTTGCTACCTGCTTTAATATGTTTAATGATTGATGATTAATTTTGAGCATTCATAAAGCTCCATTAAAATCATTAACTGTTCATTTGCAGCTCGTAATGAAATGTTTTGTTGGGTCAGACCAAAGTGCTCAGTTAGTTGTAATTTCACACTGTTATTTCTCAATATCGATTTGATTACATTGAAAAATCTAAAGAGAGGAGCAAAACATCAATAATTCAAATTATTTAAGCACCACACAGAACTGAAAGAAAAGCCTTGAGAAATGATGTCTTATTTGTTTACTTCTAATAGCAGAGTAGCTTGATCTTGCTCCAAATTCTACAGAACCTTCAGTCTATAACTCAATCTCCAGTTTCAGTATTTAACCATTGCACTGGAAAGCAGTTCACTGAAATCCACAGTTTTCATAACTCTTAAGAGTTATGGGTATGATTTTTCTACAAGCAAATAAATTGTATGCTTTAGAAAAATTAGTCTGTGGAACATTATAAACACTCCTAACTCCACTGAAATTAAAGGAAAAGTTTAGTATTTATGACCTCAGAATCTCGCCCACTGTGCTTACTGGAAAAGTTCATTTTGACCTTAAGTAAAGAGGAAAAAGTACAAGATAAACAGCTTACATTCTGTCTCTGAGTCCTTACTCAACATGGAAAAAGTAGTAAAAACATTCATATATACTATAGTATTTCAATATGCTTTTTGTTTAAAGCGAATGCTATTCACTGTGAAGAAAAAAGGTGGAAAAGTAAATCAGGAGCTTATGTGCATTTTGTAACAGGAATGAATGTGCATTAAAAGATCTAAAGACTATTTTAACTAATTTTTGCAATTTCTACAAGTAGACTGAGAGCTTTTTCTACATCTTTTCTATCTGTAGTAACCATTACATAGTATCCTGTAATGTCTTTAGATGATTTGAACCCTCTTGCAGACAAGGACAAAACTCCTTTAATCACTTTTCTGCTGCTCTTACACCCTGTTGCCCCTCTTCCTTCTATTTATCTCAATTACAACAACATTAAATTCTCACTGACATTACCCAGTTTCTCAGATAGTGACTAATACAAAGCAAAATGCAGGTTTTGTCTATAAATCCTGACTGCCCTATGTGTAAACAGGGTGGTTATGCATTTAGTTTTCTAATTATCTCATAAATCACACCTTGCCTCAAACTGGAAATTCATCACCTTAAACTGCTACAACCTGCACACCTGCTCTGTAGCTGAAACCATCCTACTCTTGCACCATGGAGGCTTTTAGAAGTGCTGCAATTTCATTTATTTTTTAAAATGAAAAGATGAAAAAATGTCTAGAAGTTAATATTCTGTATCTAAGTGGGCTGTCAGTATATACATTTATGCTTTTCCTGCATGTATATTCATGCACTGAAGACTAAAAATTTTTATCCCAGTTGTATGCTCAGGGAATAGCATCAAGGCACCTTTCTCTTATCTTCCCTCCTTTCTTCTTTCTGACATCACTTATGCTGGTGTAAAAAAAAAAGGAAGGCACACACCCTGCCATACATGTTCTTCTCAATGTCGGAATTTCTGGAAAAAAAAACCAACAACTTCTGGCCTCAAAGTGATGGATGGATGCAGAAATATACAGACAACATATCTGAAAGGACAGGATGTCAGGAAGCTCAACATGAAGAGCAGAAAATGGCTGAGTGCTTCCACATGTGGCTGTGTGGATGTGTGGATGTATGGATGTGTGGATGTGTGGATGTGGCTCAGTTTTCTCTGGCTGGTGTCATCTAGCTGCAGTTTCACTGTGTTTACAGTGCCACATGTTCCAGCCAAACCAACAAGAGCCCCTGAGAAGACAGCAGCTGAAGAACATGTGCACCTGGAGGCACAGCAAAGTTGGTTTTGCCCGAGGATCAGGATTTCCCTTGCTGGGAGGTTGCAGGTGTGCTCTCATCCAGCAGGAAAACCAACACCAGCACATTGAACAGAGCCAGGGATGGCACACCTGGCCTTAAACAAGTACAAGAAGGGCTGGAAGGAAGGACAGGGCTCTTGGACTCACTGGGTAGCTCTAAAGCAGAAGGAGAGCCTTGGTCAGACTAGGACCAGTTGAATCCCTGCTGGCAAACTCCTCTTGGCAAGGGTTGTGTGTGCACCAGCAGGTGCTGCAGCCCTGCCCTCCCAGCCCTGGGCACTCAGCTGTCCCTGTTCAGGGCCAGCTCTGATAGAGCAGAGCTGAGAGCTTGGGTCACACTGCTGTGGAAACTGCTCCATTGGAGGAAATGCTAAATGAGAAGGAGAAGTGATGCCTTAAGTTTTAGCTTTCATGTTTTTCAGATTCTGTGCTGCCTAGGTGTGTAGTTCTGAGCCTCAAATTCAGCTGTGTCACTCAGCTCTGCACAGAGCAGGGACACAAAACAAATCCTTTTCCTGCTGCACACCAAGGACAACTGTGACAAGTTTTCAGGCCCAAAAGCACAAACAAGGGTGGCTGAAGGGAGAAAACAAGAAGGATAGGACTTCATAACATGGAGCTGGAATTGGACAATTCAACCCCAAGATGCAAATGGACCAAAATTTATAATAGTGTGACCTGTAGTCCATTTTGTGACCATTTTGAGTCCACCTTGGGTGTAGCCCTGGCCAGGCTCTTGTACTGCCCAAGGTGTGTCCTTAAAGGCCTTTTAATAAATACCTACTTTATGCTCTAGCTTTGTGCAATCTCTGTTCCAGGTCAGCCTTCACAAGGCATCAAAAGCACCTGAGAAGCCTCACCTGGATGTTACCCTGTGAGAGTTGCTCCAATCCTTGCACTTGGTCCTGCTTGAGCTGTGTTGTTTAGGATGCAGTTCCCCATCCCTTCTTCCCCCACTCCCCATTTCACGGCCAGCTCTTTAAATCAGCACTTTCACTGCTGTGTTTGGAGCTCTTGGAAAATGAGTTCATTGCTGTTAAACTTGATGGTAAGTGCTTGCTAGCAAATAAGATGGGAACCTTGCAGCTTATTATCTGTTGATGTCACAGCAGTAGGATTACCTGTTACTGTGTGGGGTTGATGGATTTTCTCTATGTAGGCCCTTGGGATATTCCCAAACATGACAAACTTTGAGCTTTCAGGTCACTGGGATGAACCTTCCAACCAGGCAAAGAGGTAAACATGACTGTTAACTAGGGTAGCAAAGATAATATGAAAGGCATCCTGGTACATCCTTTCTCCATATTTGCCATGGAGAAATAAAAGCCCAGGACTTTGTGCAAAGAGGGATATTCGTGCTGATGAACTGATGAAGTGCTCAGAAGAGCTGGTGCCCGACCAACTCCATGCTCAGCATTTTTAAGATCACCAGTCCCAAACCAAAGGTTGATCCAGAGGTTTAGCTGGCTCCAAGGGAACTTTTCCACACATATTTTCAGACTCAGATCTCTTTCTACACCAAGAATTAAACTGCATCAGAGCCCAAGGCTTGGCATTTCTTTCTGCTGCCTATGTTGTGAAACTGCACAGTCCCTGGTGTGGTTTTGCCCCATGTCAGCCACCACAGTCCCAGACAATACTTGGTCACATTTTAGACAACAATATGGGCTAGGAATGATTCCAGTGGGCAACTGGGTTGCACACACTCTTGTTTAGAGATAAAAGAGTTTAACCACATGGATGTGAGATGTGTCTTGCCAGCTGGACTCAGGAATAAATAATGTGTGCCACCCATTTCTTTACTAAGAGATTCAGAATTATTTTTTTCATCAGCTGAAACCCTGTTCAGATGCCTGCTTTATAAGCCTGATGCTGCTGCAAAGTGTTGCAATTGTATTTTCACCCTCAAGTGTGTGATGAACAATATCACCTTTTAAAAAAGTCTAGATGCTGCAAAGCAGTTGAGCAACAGAATTCTCTACTCATGGCCATGGTTCTGACCCATGGTAAACAACATAATTCAACCTGACTGACACCAGAAGACAGTAAACCAATATCCTAATGAGGATTTTCAATGACAAACTTTAATAAGAGTGTTTGAATTGCTGTGTTCAAGTCCCTGAAACCCTCAGTGGTTTTCCAGCCTCCTCTATTCTTTAATAGTACCACATAGCTATTAGGAACTCTGACCTTGAAATATTTTTAGATGGGTTTTGGTATTTTAGGGTAAGATGTTCACCTGCAGCAGTGGCTGGTCCTGGCTGGGATCTCCTTCCTGCCCTGAGAAATCCAAGGAAAAGGGCTGGAGGAAAACTGAAATATGCAGCTTCAGGGTAGGATGCTGAACACCTCTGGCTCTGGGGTAACAGAGCTGACAGCTTTGTACTGAACATGTGCTGGTGCAGAAAGGGGGGAATGGAAAGAGAAAATGGCTTTGACACCTGGAACACAAACTCAAAATGCCTATTTTGGTGCTAAAGGCCATGCCAAGGTCCCCAAGCACAAAGCACAGGGTACTGTCAGTACTGCCAGCTTCTGAAAGGTTCATGCTGTTCTTGAAGAGCTCACAGTGACTGGACCAAAGAGAACACTGTGAGCTTTAAACGAGTTGAGGACACAGTGGCACATTGTTCTCTGCCTGGAGAGTAACAGGATAACTCCTTGGAAGTGGTGAATCAAATTAGTCCTTTTCAAAGTGTCAGAGATTGGTTCATGGAAAAGGACTGCACAAATGAGTTCTGTACTTGACAGTTAAATAAAAATGCAGAGGAAAATCTCAGGATAGCAGCCAACCTTCCTTATAGACAGCCCTACATGTAGAAGTGTTGAATTTGATAGAGAAAAAGCTTGGAATGTAGCCTTATCCCAAACAAAGGAAGGAGTGGTTAAGTTCACCAGAGCAGAAAAATCACTTCCAGAAGTTATAAACAATCTGTCAGAGAAGTTGTTGTCCTCTGCCACATGAAGAGCCAAAGCCCCAGAGGATCTGGACAAATCTGAAGTACACTGTTCATAGCTCTCTGTCCTTTCCAGCTTTCCCAAATTATCCCAGAGCTTGATTAGATTGTCCATGTGCCTATTTGGAAAAAAAAACCCCAGAGGCTGACCAATCTTCTCAACACGAAGTTTCCATATTTACCTATCTAAAGCACCATGAAATAGAAAACTAGTTTTACAAAAAAGAGAATTTTGAAATATTTGCAGTAAGCATAGGTCTGCATATAAATTTACAAGCAATAAGTGCATGGTTTTCTTTCAGATAGATGTCTTTTTACAATATATTGATGAATGTACAGGTTTTATCATACATATGCCATCCTTCATATGCCATTTATAGCTTCACAGTTCTTACAGTTTTACAGATCATGTGCTTGTCAGTTCTGATGCACAGATTAATGGAAAATCAACCACTTAAAAAAGAGACAAATCAGGCACTAAGCATATAAACTCTGCCAAGGAAGAAGTCAGCCTCGGAGGAAAATTAGTTTGTTTACTTTTCCCCAAGTACCACAACTCTTGCATTGAATCCTGACAGCTTAAGCACCTTTTTTTTTCTGATTATACGCTTAGACAAGGAGCGCCTCTGCAATTAATGAAGTACTTCTGTCAGGCACTAAATAAATTTAAACTCTGTCAATGGCATGTGTTGCTGGAAAGCTGCCAATTCAGATCTCTCCCTGGGACACAGATGCCTGCATTTCTCCAAACTTCTCCCTTAAATCTCCAAGCTGTTGCTCCCACTCTCACCCTGAAATCGCGGCACATCCCTGCGCTCTGCTAAACGCACAAAGCCCCCTTTGTTCAGCCAGAGATCTTCTGCGTCGTGCCAGGTGTTAACTGAGCTGTTTGACACCATCCACAAAGAGACACCTGCACGACGGTGATGATGACAAATAAAATCAAGCGCAGTGCTGATCAAGGAGATGGTTCCCTTTAACAACCGCGCTCTGGAGGGAGCAATCCCTTCGAGCAGCTGGGGAGGATGATTTACTTATCAGCGGAGCATTAGGGCACTGACTCGTGGGCTCTCCATTTCCAGGTACTTGCACAGCTCAGAGGTGATGATCGGCTGTGCCGAGGGTGATGTTACAGGCACGGCTGAGCTGCTCCGACAGCTTCTTGCGGCAAAAAGAAGTGACTTGTTATCGCTCTATTCCTGGCAACACATCCCTCACTTGCCTCGAGCTCTGGAACCTTTCCTCTCACGGGGTGAAAGGATTTGATTCACTCAACTCACCCAGGGAAAATGTGTTCCTGATTTTGCTGGTTGTTTCCCCGTTGTTTTAGAAAGCCGAATCGGGTGCAGAATTAAAGGTGAGACCCTGTGATGAGAGTTAAGGCTGGAGGAGGAGCAGGACCAACCCATTTCAGCGCAGGAAGTTCTGAAGTGTTTTTTTTTCATCCACTGCTGCCAGTCCCATGCAGGATAAAAGATCTGTGCCATCCGCTCTCACACAAACCCCAGCCTGTAGGGCGCTACCCTGAGCAAACACGAGGAAATAACTAAAGATGGGAACGGATTCCAGGTACAAACAATCCGGGTCACAAACTGAGCCTTACAGCAGTCACACGAACTGCACAGAGGTGTTGCTCTGAAAATCCCAAAACCACAAACATTCCCTTGCATGCCTCACCAGCAGTGGAGTCCTTTGAAGTAGTTATAGCCAGATTCCAAAATTTATTTTTTCTTCAACATTCCAAATAACATTTTAACATTTAAAAATTTCTTTTCTAGTTTTATTAGAATGTCAGCAATTTTAATATTTCCAGGGCTGAAAAGTGATGTAAAAATTATAAAGCATTAAAGGACATTTTATTGCTACTTTACAATAACTCAGATGATATCAGATCTGGAAAAATTTAAATATTGACTTAAATCATGCAGACTTTTATTTTGTGCCTGTACCTAATCAGATAGAGCAATACTGCCTTTCTCTTGGGAAAAGAGTAAGGTTTTTAAAAGAAATAATGGCAGAGCCACAGAGCCAAGAGAAATTCAGATGCTGCTGACATCTCCAGCTTCTAGAAGTAGAAAGCTCTTCCAAAACTGTCAAATCTATTAATTCCCCATGTCACACTACATGAAACTTGTGAAATCCTGGATTTTACCCAGAAGGGGGAAAGTTTGTAGGTAAAATTGAGAAAATAGAGTTTTCATATTTTCGTAAGTATTTTTTTTAAACTTGGAGTGGAAATCTGACTAAAATCACAGTCTTCAAGCTTACCTAATGTTATATACTTATGATTTCTATACAACATTGTGGTAAAAGTTTATTGCCTGTTCATATTTCTGTTTCTTGAGCATGAGATCTCTCCTCATCTAGAATACAAAAACTTGTGAAAATAAAAGATGAACAAATAAAAAGTCCTGCACATGAATTTGTATTAAACAATATTTCAAATTTGTTTACTTTAAATACTGTCAGAATAGACAATAAAAACAACTAATATCACATCCCAAAAAACATTTCCCCTTTTTTGGAAGAGCTCCAAACCTATCATTAGGTGTCACACTGTAATGGATGGATAGATCAGTGTCACCACTTTGGTGACAACGACCTGCAAAACCCAAACATTTCTATTTTTAGATGTGAGTATTGAGTAAATATTTTTTCTGTCCTACAGAGACAGTATTTAGGGGATACAGATCTCTCATTTTCATAATTTCATTTCTTCTTTTCTATGACTTTCTCTGGAAAAGATTAGTGATGCCAACCTATCTCATGGAGCAATTTCCTGCTTGGTGCTTTTATGAAAAAACAATGTGCTGGTGTGTAGACTGGAGAAACAGTTATTGCATCTTGACAATCAATCACCCAAATTAAAATAAGCCAACTTCATTATTGTCTGAGAAAATAAGAAGTAATTAAAAATGAAGTATTTAGATAACAATTGTAATAAGTATCAAGAGCCTCTTATTTTCTCTCTACTGAGTTCTATCACAAAAGACAGAAACAGAACAGATCAATTTTTTTTCCAAAACAATTTCAATCTAGTTTTATAATTAAATCAAAGATAGATTTCCCCATTAGTACAACTATTGCAGTATCTGAGTAATTATGAATAATCAGCCAAGGGTATTCTTTACTGATTTTCCTTGTGCATCATTAATTATCTGAAGTGACAGGCCTAACATAATTTCTATCATGAATAAACAAGTGGAGGAAACAGGGAGGAAGTCAAGTACAAATAACGAGGAGATGGCCTCTCTTTGAAAATCAGAGCAATCCTGCAAAATGTTAATGGCTGTTCTATTTAAATGAAGCTGCAAGACATTAAAGCTTGTGATATGTTGCATATCATTAATTCTCAGTAAAAGTGTAGATGGAATTCATACTTAATTCAATGCAATTTTCTGCAGTTAATGGCCCTGAGAATCAAACATTCACAAATGTAAATGGGAGTTTTTCCATACCAATACTTTATGGGCTTTAAGAACTAGCTTTTACTGTGAGTAGAAAACTATACCTGAGCAATTTTCCCTTTTCTTGAGTGTGACCTGATTTTTATATTTGGAATATGATGCTCTCTTCTGATGATTTACTGTATTACATATGAATTTTAAAACGTTTTTCAATTTGATACATTTAATAGATAAATAAGTACAAAAATTGCTAATGTGGCTGGATTTCCTTTTTAAGTTCATGCTCCTTTTTGGTTGTTATTCTAGTTCAGTGCCAGAAATGTGATTTAAGAATTCCCCCATGATAATTCCATGGTTTTGGAAAAATTAAGCAACATTTCCTTTTCTATATTTTTGAGGCTGTGACACCAAAAGAACAAATTCTCTCACCTTGTATAGTGAGATGGTGATTGAGATTTTTAAAAATACTTTCTTTACTATCTGTTGGAGTAGAGGTGGATGCATTTTTATAGCTTTCAGCAGCTTGTACATAGTCCTGGTACTGATGGTGCTGGACATTAATCAGTGCTACCAAATTCTGCTGGTCCTGGCTACTTGGAAGGGTCAGGGCTCAGTGTCCTCTGCTGTGCTTCAAAAATCTGCAGGAATGATGAAGAGTGAAAGAAAATGAAGAAACCACCACAAGAATTTCTGAAAGTTTTTTAAGAGCAGTTTCATTTGTGTCTGTGTGTCCTTTGGAAGGGAAGGGGGCCTTGAAATCACCTTTTTCTGATCCAAACCAGAGGACTCAATTCAATGACTGGCTGGAAACTTCACCCCCGAAGCTCTGAGGTGACTTATCCCAAAATCCCAGTTATTCCAGTGTGCTGATGGCTGCATTACTGACTGCTACCAACTCATCTGAGCAGCTCCTGCATGCAGCAGCACTGCTTAAATGCTGGAACATTTCCAAGAGCTCTGTTTGCACAGGAAATACCTTTCCCTACCAACCCGAGCAGCTCTGATAGCACCGGAACAGTGGCACAGGAAAGGAGACAAAAGAATAAGCTGGGTAGTGTCTGCAAGGCTTAGTAATGAGAAAAATCATTCTGTTAAACTCATATAATGCTCTATACGACTGTACTGAGTGTAGCTGCACTCTACAGGTTTGGAAGCACCACAACTTCCTTTACCATCCACATTTTATTTATATGAAATGGAAATCCTCTTTTGTGAATACAAGAGGGAGCTTGAAACACACCAGTACAGCAAACCCCAAAAAACTGGACTGCGCTGAACCCTTGCCTCTGCCTCTGCAACTCTTAAATGTAGAATTATCTTTCATTATGCTTCTCCAAGGTTAAAAGATTCAATGCTTTACAAGTTCTGAAGAGGTGATACTGTTAACAAGGTGATGATCATTAAAATTGTTTATGTATGATGCATATATGAAACTGTCGTCTAATCACTGTTAGAATTCCCATTCATGAGCATCCTGTGCATGCCTTCTGAGAGCATAATAAATATGACTGAAGATCATGACAGATCTATTAATATTTTCCAGTGAAGTGGATAATTCTGTCAGATACATAATGGTTCAGGACTAAATTCGACTGTTCACAAAATAAAGGTCCTGCAAATCATGTGCACAAGTGGAAGATGAAATGAATCTCCTTAAGAAAATGCAGTTTAAACAGGTTTGATCTATGAGGTGCTCTTCCTTTTAATTTTGATTAATGAAATTCTGTAAACATTATTGTCATCTGTAATGTTGAGTTCCTACTCCCAATTAAATTACCAAAGCATTGTTTAGGGTCAACTTCTTTCATAATCCTGAAATTTATTGTAGGCATTTTACTGCATAAATATTTTGCATTGATAATGAGGGAATAACCAATATTCTATTAACATTTTTCATCATCCTTACCTAAGGAAACTAATTCACAGAATTTCCTCTGTATTGCAAGCTTACTTCTGAAGCTTACTGATTTTAGACAGCCAATATTTGAAAACATTAATCCTTTGAGATTTTGAATGTTATTCCTTTATAATTTCTGATGAGTTCTATCGTGAAGCAGTTCTGAAAGAAGCCAAAGATCTTTCTACTACACAATCCTTCTGCCATAGTGAAAAATTACTTGTACAATGGGCTTGAGAAATCTTTAATAATAGCTACAGTCAAGAATTGCCTGTTTTTCTCCACTAACCAAAAATAGAAAGCTACAACGAGCTCAGCTGCAGCTTTTTATACTGTATCTACAGATCTAAATGTAGAGCAGTCAGCACACATTTCACATTTACATAAGAACCTTTAGAAAAGACTGATATTGCAGGCAAGCTGTAAGTGCTAAGCACACAAAGAGCTTTGAAAAATAAGCATTTAAAGTGTACAGTTCCCTGCAGAATCTGCCAGTTCTGTGTGACAGTGTTTTAGTTCCATTGCCATGAATGACAAATGACATTTCTTTCAAAATTCAATATCTGCAAAAGCAAAGACCTGATGCAGATATCATTGTGTGGAAATGCCATAACACTGAAGTACTTGTAGTAGCTTAAAGTCCTGTTGCAACCACAATATATTTCTTATTTCCTGCCAGTTGTTATGGTTTTAACATTGCACTACCAATTACCTGTTCTTTATTATGGACAGATTTTATTATAAAAGGAAAATCTTCTGTGGACAAACTGTTTTGGAGAATGCCTAAAATATTAATCTTAGCTATTTATTACCAATAATACAATCCTATTTTTATTGCCTAGTACACAATTATCAGAATAAAAATTTAAAAAAATTAAATTTCAAAAAGTGTTTGCTAAAAAATTTGACACCAATTTTCACCCACCAGGTAGGGATTTACCAGTCTTTATGACATGAATGTGCCACCTCTGTTCAGTGTCACATGGGACCAAAAAGTCACCTGTTTTCAGAAACTCTTTTAAATAAAAAAACTTGAACTCTTAAATGCAGACTGCTTCTTGTACAACACAACCAATGAGGAAAGAACAATTACAGAAAAAAAAAAAAAGCCATAGGGAGAAGAGGCTGGAAAATCTTAAAGTCCTTGTACGTTTTTGTCACTAGGTCAGGATTTGCCTCCCAGTGGAACAGTCAGTAAGACCTGTTCAGAAAGCTCTTTAATTCCAGCTTCCTTGCCTCTAGCATATAATTACATCAAAGTAATTCCAAAGTTACAACCAAATGTAAGTAGACACACTTAAACAGTGTTACCCTCAACCACTAATTTATTTTCCACCTGTAGAAACAAATAAACTTTCTTCCCTGTCTGAAAAAGTTTTGGAATTATACAGAAATATTCACTAAAGAAAAAAAACCCAATTAATTATTCCAGATTTTATAGTAAACAAGAATTGTAATCTGTGTAATTATAAACCAAAGCACAGTATACATTAGTTTTTGCATATTTATACTTATTCATATTTGGCTAAAAATCTAATGATCTTATTTTACTTTTTAAATAGTGAGGCCTTTTGCCTTGTGGATGAAATACCATTGATACACTCCCTCTCAAGATCCAGGAGACATTTTCAGACTTCTGTCAAGTCCTTCATAATTTTTATCTATTATCTATAAAAACATGCTAGAATAATATAATTAATTAGTGCCAACTTTCTTCCTGTTTCTTTGATTTTCCAGCTCTAAACCAACCTCAAAATCTAAAACCAAAATATATTCAAATTCTAAAGACTAAACCAAAAATGTGCTAAATGTGTAAAGTTTTGAAAAGTGATATAAAAGCAACAACACTCAACAACAAAAAACCCCAAACCCCTCCTAATGCTTGAAACACACGTGGAGGGCTTTTCAGATTGTGATGCTGAAAGCAAAATTGTTCATAATTTGCCAGATTGGAAAGTAAAGCAGTAAGTTTTCTCCTTTAGAAAGTATATTTTTTAAAAATTAAATATTTTTGCACAAAGTCACACTGAATATACAACATCATATATTCATATAGATATTATATATATAATTCTCCACTGACAGATCTTTGTTTTCCTAAACTTGATTACCTCTAAAAGAATAAATAACTTTCTTCTCTAGTGTCTGAAACACTCTTGTGCTGATGTTCCAGTAACACCCATGCAACCATTTAAAATTTCTGTGCTTTGGTGCAGCACAGAATCATCTTCAAGGCAGCCCCATGAAAATAAAGCTTGATTTCTCTCCGTGAGAAGACACAATGTGTCACTACAAATCCTGCTATGCAATGCTGCTCTTTAATTATTTATTGGAGTCTCTGGGCTCTGGGTAAGCTGACAAATTTAATATGGAAGCACTGCTCAATTGCTGAATAAACATGAGCTAAAGTATTTTTCCAAACAAACAAACAAAACTGCTGCAAAAGAGTGGCCCGGGGCAGATAAGATTTTTTTCATAATTTATTGACAGCAGTGCTATTTTTGGTGCTAGTTTCTTCAGTAAATTAGATTAAATACTACTTAAAACATGCCTATATTTACCAAATCACCCCTAGCTTTCTTTTGTTCTACAAATCCTCATTTAACCTGCAGAGATGGATGAAACACTGGGCTAATGGATCATCAAGTTTCAGACTCTTGGAGCTTGTGATGAGCAAAATGTAAAAGCACAAGTTAAAATAAAAAAA